>OVAN01002361.1:0-33917 GCA_900406275.1 Anastatica hierochuntica | reverse complement strand
AATCCAAAACAAGTGTTTACAAACTTGATTTGAATCCAAAAACAACTAAAAGTATCTTAAAATCTAGTAGATAAAAATGCTTAGGTAGGTTCATGTTCTAAGGAGGTTAACATTGAGTATTTATAGGGAAAATGGTTGAATTGGATCGACCCGGGACAAACCAGGTCGGATCTAGACTCTTTTTGTGTTTTCAGAGGTTCCTGGCGACCTGGAAGGCTCTGTGTGGCGGTCCACACCCTCTCTCCAGACCGCCAGCCTTCTCAGCAAGCATTCTTGGTGCTCAAGAACCATCTAGCTGGCGGTCCACACCCTCTCAGCTTAGGTCGTCGGGTTTCAGACATGACTTCGGTATTTCACCCATAACTTTTGAACCATAGTTCGGAATGAGCTGAAATCACCGCCAAAACGAAGCTAACTCAATTTCCTACCTTTTCTCCAAATTTGAGCTCAATCCAATCATGATAAGGCTTCCATATGATCCAATATTTAAGACACTTTGGTCAATTCCTCATCTAACATCTAGCATTTGCATCCAAGAACATTTTCTTCATGATTCTTTGATCTCCATGCCTTTTGCATCATTCAACACATCCATTGAGCNTATAGCCTAAGACTATAAGATGATCAATCTAAACTAAATGAGACTAAAACTAATACTAAAGCTTCTAAATGAGCTAAAAGAGATTGAAAACCATACAAAACTAATACTAAAAATGATACAAAATAAACAAATATCATCAGGCTGAAGGAATATAATGACAATCCTCCACGAGCCTAAAACAAACTGTGGAAAAGGTATATCGAAAATAAGGTTATACATTGCAGATCTTTTATGAGTAATCATTTTTTTTTATAATCTAATCTCGTAAATTGCGATTGAGTCCAAATAAATGATAGATTCGTGGACCCTGTTTGTAACCCGAAACAGAGATGACTAAGAACACTTTTTCTTCTTCGTTGATAAACCTTTTTGATCCATATGCCATGATAAATAACAAAAAGCCAAAGCTTCTCCAGATGATGTTGGCGATTCGACCGTTATCTTCACTTTCCATAACGCAACAAGTTATGCAACCTTGAGTTGGGTTTGATACGCGATAGTTCCTCCACTAGCAATTAGCTCTTGAAGAAAGTGTGTCAGTCTCCGCACCACTTCATCTTGTAAACCCAAATTATTCATGTAATAAGAGTACATAATGTCCTTCTCAATTAGACCTAGAACGAAATTTAATGGATTAGATATTGAGCAAAGATCGGTCGTGGATCCATCGTCACGTTTTTGTTCAGCGCAAGTTTCCTCCATCCAAAGCAGTAATGGCTTAAGCACATAAACCAACAAGAAACACTTTACCGGAAAAAACCGAACTGCTACAACCACTAGTAAAAAAAGCGCTATAGTCACGAAATAAATCGTGGCTATAGGATTGTGACTTTTTTCGTGGTAAATCGTGACTCTATGAATTATTTTGCCGCGATTTAGCCGTGAAAAAAGGTTACGATCCTATAGTCACGATTTTTTGTGGCTAAAACGTGACTATAACATTTTTTCTACTTGTATACGAATACGATAAAATAACATATGATTATGATTGAAAAAGCACGATGAAGAAACAATAACAATATCCTACAAACCTTGAAGCAAGCACGTCAGTAAGAAGTCATATTTAAATCCTTTCCAGAAACCTCAACAAAGATAAAAGTTCCAGTATAGGAGTAAAAGGTGTTTTAAATAGTGCAACTTAATTTAAAAATATATTTATTAATCTCACAATGGAATCCCAAGCAGCGTTTCATCCCAACCGTTGAAATATGTAAACACGGTAATTGGTCATTTCGCAATAGTATTTGTTGAACTAAAACGAAAGAGTTTCGCTTTGACACAATTCACGCAGATTATGGAGTCTTGAAATATATTAGAATGCCCTTGCTTAATATGCAGCTAACTATAAATGTAAATGATTTCTATTGGCTATTCAAAAGAAAGAAAATTATATTGAATAACCTTAAAAAGTGTATTAAATATCTAACCCCTTTAATATTGAGTTTACTTTTTTATCCCTCTTTATCTTTTTTTTTTGTTTTTTCATGCTTTAAGGGTAAAATTGTAATTGTTGGGGTAATTTTATTCCCTTAGAGTCCGGCCATAGCCTAGACCAAGAGACATAAATAAACCCCCTAGTTATAGGCGCTAACCAAGGTCATAGCCAAGGACACCATCGCCAAGCCGAGACTATAGCCGAGGTAGGACGGATATCCCCTAAGTCGGTCTAAGACCTTAAGAGATAAGGACAAATGCCTTATTGAATCTTGGAAAATATTCATTTTGTATGATAAGCTCGAATATAGGATTTATCCATAAAATAAATAGAAAAACCCTAACTCGAAAGCTATAAATACAAAGGGAAGAACCCTAATTCAAGGATCCGAGACTTTACACCCTAAAACATATTCTATTGTAATCGAAGTTTTATTCATCAATAAAGAAGAGTCTTTTGCATATTTATTTGTCTTTCTTTCGCTCATCTATCTCTCTTCCCTAAAACCCTAAAACCATCAACATACCTTGTTCTTGTTCTTCTCCATCGAAAAACGTCCAAAAAATCCTCCAAACAGTAATTACATCGAAATAATATATTATTGTTTTTTAACTCAACACTTTAATTAATGATTTTTGGATGGTTATTTGGCAAATTAACCCAAAAAATCAAAAACGACAATATGCAAAATTAAGTTTGAATTTTGATGGAAAATATCACTCAAATCATTACACAAAAGCAATACCTAAGGTTAATCTCTCCGCTTCGACCAAAAAAAGGAGATTTCTCACTCTGCAAATCTCATCTAACGATTATAACTCTCTTTTCCTCTACATATTACTGAACGCGTTCAACATGAGAAGTTATATTTAAGGTCTCGATATATTTGGGTTTTGGATTTTTAAAATGTATATTTTTAAAATGGCTACTTTTTGGGTTTTGGATTTTGGTTTTAGTTTTTGGTTCTTTTGGCTTTTTATGTCTCATTGTTTCAAAAATACAAGAAAAACAGAGTTTGGGGTTTGGATAAAACTCGCGTAATTAGATGAAAAATAAATACCCTACTTTTTAGTTAAACTAAAAAATATAAAATCTACAATTGTAAAACAAATAAAAAACTTATTAAATCCTTAGAGTATTCAAAAAAGCTTCTTGCTACCGTCGGTGTCTTTAGGGTGCAAATGGATGCATAATTGAAAGGAAAAAATTGGAGGAATTGGACATTGTTCTAAAAAATTACGATTTGAGATTAAAAGGAGTGTAAAGCAATTCTATTAATTATGCTGCAAAAAAACGGATAATCATGAGTGATGATAAGCTTCTAAGCAAGCATGGCATGCATGACAACACTAATGCTATATATCCCATATAGTTGTGATATCGTCAAAAGAGAAATCACTTCATACCACAACTCTGGCATTTCCAAGGGACATTCACGTGTTGGAGTTGCAAAGATCTCTTATTTTTTTCTTACATTCAACTTCTTTGGATAGCAACGACTTCAACCTTCTTAAAATCATAGAGAGATTGAAGTCGTTGCAGTCTAAAGAAGCTGATTGTAAGAGAGAAAAAAACAGATCTTGCAAGTAAAAAGCGTGAATTTGTCTTAAGAAAGTCAGATATGTGCATGTAGTGATTTCGCATTTGATGTAATCGAAACTTTCTAGGGCATATAGTGTTTGTTGTTGCCAAAAATATTTCTAGCCTCCTCAAGCTGAAAAAAAAATAGCACGCTATCATCCAAAGCTAACCCAATGTGATTTTAGTTCTCTGGTGATGGAGATACAAAAAAATTCTTTTAATTTGGTCGAGGATTGTTTTGGGTACCATAACCCTCTATTTATTGAGTATTTATTTCTTAGTTCGGCCCTTCATCTTCGTTTATAATTTAATATTAGTTAATAATACTAGTAAATTGTGATAAAAGTATTTGGTTAAAGTAAAAAAAGAAAGTACTTATTATTATACATTAACGACTTCATTTCTTAATACAATATATACAGTAGAACAAAATTTGCGGGTAATAAATTGCTAGGTTCATGAAACGATGATTGAATCTATTAGTTTAAAGTTATATAAAATTGTTTTTTAAACAAATAAGGTATTTTTTTGCGGCAGTGTATACATCGAGGTTCTCCAACAAAACAAGTTGTTAAATCCTAAAAAAATATCACAATTTTTTATATGCCATCAACTATCACCTTTTAATATTTTTTATTTTCGTTTCATTAGCGTTGGTTTCAATTCACACGCTAGGTACTAGGTATGCAAAAAAGCCAATTTTACGGGTAAATTAGGGCCCGTCGTAATTTCTCTAAAATCATAGGTATGCGGATGACCTGCTTCACCCTGCTATAAATTGAAGAAAAAACAGTTCGTATAAAAGTAATATATTCATCATTAATGTGAGATAAAGATCATAAATTATAAAAAGTTAATAGTACTAGTAATCAATAAATGTTTTATGCAACAAAAACCGACAGTGAATCACGTGAAAAGCAAAATTGTGCGATGGAGTTGTAAGCGATTCGTTAAATAATAATAACATGAGGCGCGGTGAAAATTTTGAATAAATGATATATTCACATAATTAATGTATTTAATATTTTCATATTATTTATGTGCACAAATGAAAATATTAAACATTTTATTGAAAATAAAAAAATTTAATCATATGTATAATTAACAAAAAGTAAATTAATGTTATATATAAGGGGTTTCAACAATATTACTCACATTAATTTCTAATTTATATTTTACAAAACTGAGTATATTTTTCCAAACTTCAAAAATAATAAATTTAATATTTTTCTGACAAAAAAATATTGAAAAAGAAATAAAACTAAATTTGATTCAATGTTTTCCGAGTTTTTTCTATTTTTAAAAATTAATTTTTTTTTACCCTAGCTCATCACTTCTTATATTTGAAACTAAAATTAAAATAAATTTAGAAATCTTGAAATTAAAATAAATCATCATCACGGAGAACTTTAAAATAATATTTAATTAATCTTAAAATTAAAATAAACCATTATCACCGAGAACTTTAAAATAATATTTCGTTAATCTTTTTTATTTCAAATAAAGATTAAAAAGATAATAATTTTAAATATGATTTCTAAGCCGAAAAATGTAGTTGTCATTTTAGTGTTTAGTCTTTTGGCGGGATTTTTCCTGCCATATGTTTTTATTCTTTGTCCAAATAAAATAAACCTAGTTTCTATCTCGAGAACAGAAAAATGATGAATTCTGATATAATTTTTTTTTTCTAAATATACGTTTTATAAATAGATGATTTTAAATAATTATGAGATAAAAATATAAAGAGTAATAATAGATTTTTCACTTTTTTACTTCATTTTGAAGAAAAGATTTCTTCAATGGAATTTCCTTTTTTGCTTCAAAATGAAACAATGATTAATGTTGCTTCAAAATAAAAAGAAATACTATTCACATTTTCATTTTATGAAATGAACTTTTTAAATTGTAACTTGATCTTTTAGCTTTAACTTTCTCTTATTTTTCACTAAAAAAATTATATGCGTTAATATGACCCAAATAATTTATAATTTATATTTTATAAAATGACTAAAAATTAATTAACATTTTTTTGCTACCATTTTGTTACTCTTGTATATGTATAGTGTGTCGAAGTGAAAAAAAATTATACCCTAAGTGCATGTAATATCCTACGAGTCCATGACCCATAAATCATAAACCTTGTTTTTTAAACCAAAAAAGCATCTTATCTATTTAAACAAAGTCATACTTTTTTATCTACTTAAAAAGTTGTCATTTAAGTTTGGACCTATTCTCAACTCATTAGAAATAATTATAACATCCATTATTATTTGGGTAACAATACAATATAACTTCATAACAACCAAACTAGAACAATATTTCTATTATCTTCCTAGAGTTCAAAAGATCTAACAACATTTTCTAGAACAATCAAATCATTTCCTAACATCATACTAACAAAAACAATATTATTTAGAGGTTAAGATATAATATTTATAGTTAAAAAATTGTACTTTCAATTAAATGGGTCAATGTGTATTAGACTATTATATATATAAAATGGTATTTTCGGTTTAACATGATTATACATTCCAATTAATATAAAACTTTCATATTATTAATAAACTTATAATTAATACATGTAAATAGTCTCATTCAGTTATTGCACATTAAAAGAATCACATAAAACATATAACAATTACAAACTTTTGAATAAATCTTTTTAAATAATCTTATAAATATTTTCCACGCAAAGCGCAGATTAAAACCTAATCTTTAAGTTAAATTTTGCATATTATGGCCCAGTATAGATGAATTATATAATAAGACAATCACTTTGGTACATTACCGTTAATTCTATAATTTATATAATTTATAAGTTATATGACATAAAACGAAATAATTAATTAACGTTTTCTGCCTATTGTTTTGTTACTCTTGTATATGTATAGTTCGTCGAGGTGACAGACAGTGATTCCCTAAATAGACGTAAGGAATTACCCTATGAATCTATGACCCATACACCAATAAACCCTAAACCATAAACCATAAACCTTGCTTTTAAAATGAAAAAAAAAATTTTAAGTTAAACTTGACATATCATGTCCCAAAAAAGATGAATTATATAAGTAACTAAATAAGGCAATCATTTTGCTGCATTATTGTTAATTCTATAATTTATAAGTTATATTGTATATGCGGTTCTACGATCATATTTTCCATTGATAGTTTAACACTCACACTCCTTGATAGCAAACTAAGTAAGTAAATTCTTGCTTTGAAAGATGAAAACATTTTTAAGTTATACTTGGCAAATCATGTCCCAAAAACGATGAATTATATAAATAACTAAATAAGGCAATCATTTTGTTGCATTATTGTTAATTCTATAATTTATAAGTTATATTGTATACGCGGTTCTACGATCATATTTTCCATTGATAGTTTAACACTCACACTCCTCGAAATCAAAGTTTATTGATGTAACTGAGGTATATACACAAATAAGAAAATTTTAAATGCTACTAAGTATCACGGTTTAATGTTTGAATATGTTATATTATGTGAAAGGTTGGGAAAGTTAAAGTTATTTGTGCAATTGATACTGGTTGGTCATGGTATTATGTTAGTTGCATCAAATGCAACAAAAAAGTCTTCAAGGTTCCACAAACAAGTGATTGTGTTGCTAACGTAACAAAAAAACCTTTGTTTAAATGTGAAACTTGCAACAACGATGTGTCTTATGTAACCTCAAGGTATGTTAAATTGTTCTTTATATTTTTTTATTTGTGAATTATGTTTGGTCATATTTATAGATAATTAGATTTTTTTTGGAATATTTACAGATACAAGATTCATGTTGCGGTCTTAGATCAGACTGGTGAGACTAAAATTAATGGTTTTCGATACCCCAACATAAGCTATTGTAGGTCATCTTGTATCTGATCTTCTCAACGGTGTCAATGATGATGCATGTTATATTCATTGATTTTATATATTACTATATATTAGTACGTATAAATCGGTTTCTTCCAACATATGTGCAGATTGAGGACTCTACAAATATATCAAATACATTGAAGAATTTGGTTGGAAAGACATATAAATTTCTCGTGAAAATTGAGAAGGACAATATTTTCAAAGAGAAAGATATTTACAAGGTTACCAAGAATATGAAAAAGATGTAGATGTCTCAAAAGAGTCTGATAATGGTTATAATCCTTCGAGTATTGTTTCAGGAGAGCATGTTACAAATATTTTCATTTTGATAATTGAATCAAGCCAACGTTTAACTATTTTGTAAATTTGTTCAAATTTTGAGATTTTGATGTTGAGTGTCCTTATGCTAACAAGTAGTCAAAAAGTTTTTAGAGGCTACTACTCTTTCTTTAAAGAGTAAAGAGGAGGATGGTGTTGATATGTTAGAGCAACATTTGGTAAACAAAAAAGTTTGATTTTGAAAAAGATCAAAGTGGAGAAAAGGAATGATTTGAAGATAACGAAAGAGCTAAGTAATGCATAAGGAAAAAAGTTGATTGGTTGGATGAAGATAGCAAGAACATTTCTGATCCTTAAATCTTAAGATGATGATCCATGCATGAGTTTGGTTTTTTTTTGAGATTTTAAAATTTCACTTTAAGCTATGACCTTTTTATGTTTCGCATGAGTATTGATTTTTCTTTGAGACTTTCAAATTTCACTTTAAGTTGTTGAACTTTCACGTTTTCAGTTGTTTCCTTTAATTTCTATTTTATTGTGATATGTTCGTTTCTACAATTTTTTTGCATTCGTTATGATTAAGATATTACATATCTCTTTTTAAAAATGTTTTGTTTCGTTATATTTTTATTTATACTGAAGTTCAATTATTAGATTTAGTAGTATTAGGAAATATTAATAGCTTCATGCTTTTAAAATATTTGTAAAATATACTTTGCTGGATGTAATAATGTTTTTTAAGGAAAAAAATATAACGAAACAAATTTGTAATGATTTTCGATTCACTATGTGTATATAGAAGAATAGACAGCTTTCTAGAAACTACAGTAGCATAGACATATGCTTTCTTTAGCTTTGTTTCTGGTGTTGGGCATTGCATCATGATCACAAAACTGGAAACATCTTGAAGAAGTGTCGTCCCGCCGCTTAGCGAATGATGTGCACTTGAGCAATTTAGCCACCTTAAGTCCATGACATTCTGTGCAACTCTGACGCTTACAACAATCCCTCCTGCTTGCCAAGGTAAAATCAAATACCGAAAAATATATCGGGAAAGTCGCAGCTTAGTAGGAGTTGGATATTTAAGAAAAGAAGGAAAGTTTTACGTTTCTCTTGCTCTTCTTTCTCTACCTCTAACTTCGCTTGATTCTTGTCCTGCAACTCATCTCAAGTCTTTGGGTTACAATATATCCTAAGTGTGTTCTCATCCAAATAAATTCACAAGCTTGCAAAATGATCGTCTATCATCTTGTGTATATAGGTAGACGAAAAATGTTGTATATATTAAAGAAAAGTAGTGATTTTTAGCTACAAAAGTATCATACTTTCTTGACTATCTAAAAACCAAACTCATCATGTCTTCCCCGCGGAGAACCCAAACCATTATCTGCATACAAAAGACAACAAAGAACATGTTGAATACTGAGTACATAATTCAAAAATTATTGCTTTGAAAACTGAGTAGTACCTTAACGGAGGGTGTACCTAGCATTCTGGTTGATTTTCTCGACGAGGTCCACCAAAGATAGGCCTCATGTACGTATCATCGAACTTTCTCCAGTAGCGGTGGATAGTATAAACAGGTTGTTCTATCATAAGAGAGATGCTATCTTTAGCTCTGTTGAAGTTGGTGGAAGCAGACTCATCAAAAGAAAGAAGAGGAAGTGTTGCGTCTTCCTTTGGTGAACCTGGTGCTGGGTGTTTACCCCTGTCTCTGGTGTTGTGACTGGCATCATGAGGAAGCAGATGGTTCACAAGTGGCTTTGTGAGGAAACCAAAGACCTGTCCCATTACATGTCAAGAAGAGTCTTTCAATTCTTTACACAAAATATGAGCAGGGCCATATACCAACGAAGTAGTGCTTGTTTTACCAGTGTAGTAAACAGAACAACAATCGTGGTGTTGGTAACCATGGCAGCATTCAGAGGATCCAATGTAACACCAGAGTATGTGAACTTGGAAAATCAAACATATATAGAATGAGAGGTAATGAAATTATCACTAGTCGGAATTTCTACGAATGTGTAAGGAGCAAGACCTGCTTGAAAGCCAGAGCAATTGAGACAGCACCTCGCATAAGCCCCGCCCACCAAATAATCACCTATAAAGAATGCACAGGGTTAACTTCACGACAGCAGCTTTGCCCTCTCACTCTCGGAAAATGAAATTTAAGATTTTGAGATAAGGGTTATGGTAATGTAACTGAAAGATTGTAAACAAATGTTTAACCTGGTGCTTAAAAGTGATAGTCTCGCTTCTTTCAGTGTGTCTATTCATGAAATTCGTCAAGACTGAGAGTGGAAACACAAACGCTGCTCGTCCAAGCAATACAAATGTGGTTATGACACTGGAAACACCCAGAGTACCCCCAACGCTACAAGAAGAAGATTAAAGTCATAAGTCTTCATTAGGAAGATAGAAGAGATCTTCGCAACTGCATGTCACCACTACAACTACAGATTTTAACTAATAGCTACTTGGCGAATTAGTTCAAGTCAAGAAAGTTGAAATACAAAGATTGATGACTATTATGAATCAGCTTTCAAAAGTGGTCTGGCATAATTGGTGATTCTCATGGGCAACAATCCTTCTTTGGTTCTACATTTCCAAGTCGACCTCATTAAAGAAATAGAAAAGTTTCATATCATAATGCTGTGTATTGTTTTGACAGAACTCTATACCTTAAGCTGCTTGTCTTCCACTTTGTAAGATCAAGAGCATCTGTTCCAACATACATAAATATGAATGTCTCTGCAATAAATGACAACATTGCAAATACATGCCTGTAGAATAGGGATGGACAGTCAGAAAAACGCAATTTCTGCGAGTGAGACTTACGATAAAAAAGAAAATAAACTGACAGAAACAATGCCTGGAAGTGATTCTTGAACTCTCGGTCACGTTATATGATGCATAATGCGACATTAGAACACCGCAGAAGAAAACAGTGAGAATCCCACTGAGTGAGAAGAGCTGCAAGAGAATAGGTACATTGAGTTAACACAAAATAAAAATTTGGCATGAACTAGTTGTGTATTGCAGTAACTGGAGATATTACCTCAGCCAACATATATGAAAGGTAAGCCATTAGAACCATGATAGTGAGTTCGCGCGTAGTTGAGTGTCTGTCAACAAACATATAATTAGTGAGAGGAATATAAAGGCGTATTTTCATGCAAGCAATTAAAAAACCAACAAAAGTAATCTTAAGGTTTAGATGAAAAGATTGCAAGTTTGGTGTGCTTATGTACCTTCCAAAATACAAGGTTTTAAGGACAAAAGAAGTTAGCAGCCCTACCTAGAAGACATTCAGGTATATTCATGGTATATATTTCAAACAGAGTAAGATATATATATATATATATATATATATATATATAGTAAAATAGCATACAGCAATTCCGAGAAGAGTGCTTGTGAAGAAGAGATACAAAAAGTTTCCAAAGACACGCAGAGCCGTCCAACCGTTGAGGCTATCAAACTGAATCTTTTGCAGGGCGTTGAAGAGTACAACTGAGGTAGCATCATTGACCACTCCCTCTCCAAAGACTAAACTATATAACAACGGAGTTTCATCTTGATGGAGAATCTGTTAGATTAATATGCAAAAACAAACAATATATAAACAAGCTATAAAAGAAGGAGTCTTAAGTGAATAAGAATCTTTTTTAATAAAGAACCTGTAGAGTGCAAACAGTGTCAGTTGATGAGAAGATGGTTCCGATAGCTGAATCAAGAAAAAGAAAAACAATCACTCACACGCTGACAGGTGATAAACCATCTGAATAAAGGTAGTTTAGTGACAATATGCTGATAAAGAGAAAGAGAAAGAGATGTGACCGAGATAGTCTCGAGCAGTGAGTCCCTTAAATCCCAACTTGGGAAACAGCCACCAAGTACCTGGTTTGGTTTAGAAGATTGCAGCAACTCAAAAAAGAAAGATATGGAATCATTTTGGTTAAAGTAGTAATGGAAAAGAGAAGACATACCAAATGATATAATGAGAGTGGAGATGAAAACACCAATGACCCCAAAGGACATGATTGTTAAAAAGTTGTGAAAAAACTTCTTTTTCTTGACCTGGAAACCAGCATTGAAAATGATAGGAGGAAGAAGGTATATGAAGAAGAGTTCTTCATCAAACACCAAAATATGAGAACTCTTTCCTTTACTGATAAGTAAGATGAATGTTCCCGATACTACCCCCTGCATCCAACCAAACACAATATTATTTATTTCTTCTTAATTTCGAGAATAATCAATCGGAGTTAGTCCCTTACCACTATAATGGCGGTAATAGATTCGTTGACCCATCGATTCTCTTCAAGCAAATGTCCAATAACCAAACAGAGGCAGAGAATGGCTATGAACACCGAGATTGGTATCACCTGAGGATGCTCCGTCGCTAGTTTTATCGATAAAAACTCTCTGACTCCCATTCTCACTAACACAAAAAAAGAAAATATTCGATTTTGTCGATTTAGAAATCGTTAACACTTAACACACACCAACGACAAATCAAGCAAGCAAAAAGAATGAGAGAGAGAGAGAGAGTCAGAAGAGAGACATAGATTTGAAATGCGAGAATGAAGGCGGTGCTCACACGTGGCGCTTAATGTACATGTGGCATTCAACGTCACCAGACTACGTAAACGCGCAACTTTCTGGGGTCATATTAAGATGTGAGCTTTTTCGTCCACAAATTTTTTTTTTATTTTTGTCAACAAACTATATTTCTAGCAACTAAAATTTGCAATTTGTTTAATTATTCTCGTTTATAAGATTTAGATAGAGATGAAAAATTGGACCCTATCTACAATTTTTTTTTGTTGCAAATGTTCATTTATTAAGAGAAATCTATGATAGAAAATGTGCCTTACAAATTTGCTAAAATCGAATTTATTTAAAGCATTAAACATTTTGATATACATCTACTCTTCTAATCCAAACAGAGATGAAATAAGATAAAACAATTACAACAGGACAAAATAAAAACAAAGTTGCATCCAAGAGATTTTGTGCTCAACTTTATCAATTCTATCCTTTTTAGCCAAGTCATCTGCTATAGTGTTGTTTCTTCTCTTGATAGGTTGGAAACAGAGGCATCTCAAGTTATTTTTAGACATTTTTCTAAAAAAATATTAACGGTATATTTGACGATATAATATAGATTTCAAAATTTAGTAATCGCATTTATGTATGTTTATTTTTAAAAATAATATATGCCCTTAATTTTGTATTTTATATTATAAAATTAACGTTTTAGGCGTTAATTTATAGGTATAATTTAAAAAACTTAAAGAAATATTTATTTTTTGTGTTTGGGTCCTGTTCGACCGCTCCATTCGCACATGCTAAAAGATGGCCTTGGTTAGAAAGTATAACAAAAAGGTTCTTTTGGCATATTGAGTATATCAGATTTATGCATTAATACCTGAGTGGTAGCGTGTAGCTTCCAAAAGTGCGAGTCTCTTTTGCAGAAATCCATACAGTATATGATTATCTCCCTTGAATATCACTTTGTTATATGCCAACCTTCTCATCTTAAGTATTACATCTTTTAGCGCAAAAGCCTCGACTTCTAGTACACTACCAATAGGATCAATAGATGTAGAACCTTGTATCATAGCATTTCCATCATGGGAGCTTAAGCACCAGTCTATACCGACCTTTTCAAAGTCACAAACCCATGACGCATCAAAAAAACAAACTAAATGTGATGTGTCATGTTGTGATTCTGCTTGTTTGTCTGATATTGCTTTCAAACAAACATTAAGGCTTCTTGGTTCATCTCCCTGCATCAAAACAATATTATGTTTCACATCTCCTACTTTTGCATTTAACCACTCTTGAGTATCATCTAAGGCCTTTATAATAACCAAGGGAATTGAAGTTCTTTCATTCTGGAAAATGAGATGACTCTTCATCTTCCAGATTCTCCAACCAGTTGTTACAACTAGATTATAAGAAATACCATTGTTTGTTCAGTTGATTTGAGAACCCAATCCACATTTTGCTCCAGAGAATTCTCTAGTATTTTGATCTTCTGAAGGAGTCTTAACAGGGGATAGTTCCCATATTTCCCTTGCTACTCTGCATTTGAACGGAATATGTTCAATTGTGTCTACATCTTCTCCGCATACCAGGCATATGTCATCAAGTTTTATCCTTGTGTGCTTCAAAGCTGTTCCCACAGGAAAACCTCTATTTATAACTCTCCATCATAAATGTTTCTCTGTTGGCAAGTTTTGAAGCTTCCATATCTGTTTAAAATTAAAATCAAGCTCTGAGTTAGAAGGGTTGAAATTGTTGTGACTAAAATGGTAACCTGATTTGACTGTGTAATCTCCTGATTTTTTGTGCTTCCATTCAATGAAATCATTCTGGGTTGTAAGACCAAGTCTTAAGCTTTTTATGAGGGCAATGTCTTGGGCATTAATTTTTTTTTCCAGATAATTTCTCATTACACCAACTTCTTGTACCTTGAAGCATAAGATCAGAAATCCTTTTATCATCTTTGGCTCTACCCTTTGGAGGTGATGTTGGTTTAGGTGGGATAGTAGGCAGCCATTTATCCTTATAGACCCTGATACTTAAGCTGTCACCCACTATCCAATTAGATCCTGCTTCTATTGTTTGGATAACTTGATGAAGTCCTTTCCAAGCAAATGATGGCTTGGCTCCTCTTGTTGCATCCACTGATGATTTAGGGAAGTATTTTGCCTTGAAAACTCTAGCTAGCAATGTGTTATGATATTTTAACATTTTCAGATTTGTTTTGCAACAAGAGCCCTATTGAAATGTGTTAGATCTCTGATTCCTAGACCTCCCATCTTCTTGGCTTTAGTTATTTTATCCCAAGAGATCCAAGGAATCTTAAAGTTTTCTTTTGATATCCTCCACCAGTATTGTCTTATGATCTACGTAATATGTTTTAATAGCTTTTTAGGTAGGAGAAAGCATTGCATGGCGTAATTAGGTATGGTTTCTGCTACTGATTTAATTAGGACTTCTTTTCCAGCAAAATTCAACAATTTTGTAAACCAGTTCTCTATTTTCTCTTCTACTTTTTACTTAAGAAAGCTGAAAGCATGGGATGGGTTCTTTCCTATGATTTCTGGCAAGCCTAAATGTTTACCTACCCCTCCTGTCTTAGTGATAAACATAGTTTCTTTGATTTTCTCTTGTAATTCAAGAGGAGTATTTTTTTCCAAATATCATTGCTGATTTAGCATAGTTTACTGTTGTCCTAAAGCTTTGTCATATCTTTCCAGAAGCAGTGAGATCCTAAGGCATTCTTCTTCTGATGCTCGACAGAATAGTAAAAAAATCATCAGCAAAGAGCATGTGTGTAATAGCCAGTTGTGGATCCACACGAACAATACTGTCAAAGAACCTTTAAATAATCATATCTTAAATTAAATGTATTATCCCTTTTAGCATTCTTATGTGTATATATAAACTGTAACGACTAAATTTAAAAATAATCATATAATCACATTTTCTATTATAAAAAAAATTTAATACGCCGTAGATTAACACTAATATTAATATCATAATTTCTACAGAGGTCGAATATCAAAACAATTTTCGAAATAATATAAAATAATGAAAAATAATTATAAATTAATAAATATTATATATTCTAATTACCAAATAATATATTTATTTATAAAATCACTATGCCCGCATCGTATGCACACTAACAAATTAGTATCAATAAAACTGAACTGAAACCATATGTTAATTTAAAATCCAATTAGATGATTTTTTGTCAACTATTTTATTAGAAACAAGAGCATTTAACAAAGACTAGCTAACCGGTCCGCACCCTGTGCAGACATAAAATAATTCTAAATTTGATGACAGATAAATGTTATCTATTCATAAAATTTACATATCTTTTGATATTTATTTAAATATGTATAATTTTAAAGATGTTCATATGTTTGTAACATTTGTTGTACCAAAATTTTATAAGTTACGATTCTTTCAGGAATAATAACAACTACTATATTAACTTATTTATGTAATTATGGTCATGTTACTTGTCAAGAGAACTAATAGATTTTACTATTTTTATTTGATGTAAATATGTTAGATTTCATATAAATAGTTAAGATTTTATGTTTCCAAAATTTTTAAATAATTTACATTGTTAAATGTTCGTTTAACAACTCTAAATCCAAGATTACATAATTTTAATTGCTACTTTATTTGGTTTTTCATTATTAATAAAATCAAGATTTACCATATAATAAAAAATAAAAAAATAAAAAATGGATTTTTTTGTATCCGGTAAATGTATTATCTTTTCCAAGTTAGTATTCCAACACAACAATGATATTTTAATATACTTTAATATCCAAAAAAGTGCAAAACAAAAAAAAACTAAAATACATTCGAAAAACCTTATATTTTGTACATAATAATCCTTCTATAATCATTGTCATTTCAATGTTCATAAACATCTAATACACATTCTCGTCAAATCTTTGAATGACGCAAAGATAATACAAAATTAAAAATTTAACTTTCGATAATAAAGTGAAGAATATACAAAAAATACCAAAATAATGCATGTTTTATTGATGTTAATTTTGCATGTTAATAAATTTATCCACTTGAATATTCCTTACGAAGTCTTAGAAAATTTTTATTATGTATTTTCATTATTTCATTACTAACGTAAACATTTCCACTTTTTAAAAAAAAAGTTTTAAAAGTCAAGGAAAATATGTTAAAAACGGAAAGATTAACTTAAACTTAAATTTGAAAGAACATGCATAAGGATTTAAGTTAAATCTTAAGAATCACTTACCATGTGTGATTTTTCTTGTTGAGATATCTTGATTAACGGAATAAGAGTTTGGATCCGACATTGTTTAAAAAAAACATTAAGAGAACATAGATTAGTATACAAAAATCTCTCTTTCTTCCAAAATAAATCAAGGAAATATATGTTAAACACTAACTTGGCATAGTTGTGGTAGAAACAAAGGATGTTTCCAAGTATTTTAAAAAAGTGATCTTAGACCATGAAGAGCAAGAAGTGGAAAAGATGGAGAAAAGATGGAGAAAGATGAAGAAGATGAAGTGGTTCTAATATATGACAAAATTAACTTATTCAAAGTTTCTCAAAATTTCCATGAACTTTAATTTATCATGAGCCAATATAATAGCCCATATAGAAGTCTAAGATGTTTGAATGCTTAAGCAATGTATCCATTAGCCCATATGGACATAATATTTTGTTGGGTGAGTCTTTTTAAGACAATAATTTGTATACTTAATATGTATGTCCAAATCACTCTCTCTCTTGCATAAACACACGATCATTTTGGGTGTCGAAAAACAAAATCAAAAACAAAAACATAAGAAAACATAACTGATACATAACCGAATAATATGGAACCTATCATTTTCGGAGTGAGAAAAACAAAAACAAAAACATAGAGATAGAGAAATTTTATTTCAATAAAATTGGTGTCAAAATTTTTGGTTGTATGAAGAAGAAATATATATATACAAATCAATAATCTTGAGAAGCAAGACAATTTTAATGTTAATTTCTTTAATTATTTCCTCAATTATTGAATTATTAATTATGATTTCCATTTATAATTTTTTGAAATTTAAGTATATTTGCCTTGTTCATTATAATAGATTGAAATTATTAATTATATTTCTCTAAAGATTTTGAAATTTTGGGTTCCATATCTATAGAAACAAATTTTAATACATGATCATTCTAGTTTTTTATTTCCATAATTAAAATCGAATAAAAACTATTAAATTATGTTACCAAAAACAGTGAATTCTTGTAATATCTCCTTATTTGCTCGAAATCATTTATTATGTTTTTTGTGTAGAAAAAAAATTGAAAAATAAATAAAATCAAAACTCATCAACCAATTAAATTATAATACACCATTTGACTACCATTACATGCATTTTCCGGTTTAAATTCAAAAACCTCCAAGTTTAAATTTCACTAGTTTCTACATACGGAGAAAGAAATAGCAAAAAAAAAAAAGTTAAAGACCCATAAATTTAAATAGACTCGATTTGTAAACAAACAAAAAAGAAGAAAAGGATTCTTCTGAGATCCTCCTCCGATGCGATTCAGTCTAACGACGAGAGACTTCTTCTGGGGATACATGTTCGTGATAATTGGTTTTGTTTCATTCTTCGTGTTCTTCTTTGCAGCTATGGCTTCGAATTTGTTTCCGCCCTCTGGAAACCCTTTAATCAAAGCTATGATGGAGAATGATATATACTACATCTTCTTGGTGGTTCCCGTGACTCTACCTGTTATAATTGTTGCTGTATACTTTCATTAGCTTACCATGAAGCTCTTCACGCACGCCTGATAACATCGATTACCATGTTTGTGAGTTCAATTTCACTCTCTCTCTTTCATTACTGGTTTACGGAGAATCCATGGATGTGAATCAATCGAGACTCACACTGTTATGGTCAATAAATTGGATCATTCAAATTGCTCATACTTTACAAGTAAACTTTTGATTGTATTCATACGACATCCAAGTAGATACTATATATTGCAAAAGATGGGTTTTGGGTTATAAATGTATCACGAATGTAAAGAGTATGAAATGATTTCTGATTAAGAGTAAAGTTCTGTACAATACTGTGCATATATACTTCTATACATAAGCTTAACTAACTATGTACACGTATACAAACATGTATCTTAATATGCCCCCTCAAGCCTTTAATCCATAGTATTGTGGAGATAAAGGCTTGAAACACCTAACCGAGAGAGAAGTGAGTGAAACACTGCTGGAGACAAAGCTTTGGTCAGGATATCTGCAAGATTGTTAGCAGAACTAACATGAAGAGTGTTGAGAAAGCCTGACTTCAATCTGTCTCTAGTAGTGTGACAATCGATTTCCACGTGTTTAGTACGCTCGTGAAAGACGGGGTTAGAGGCAATATGAAGAGCTGATTTGTTATCACAGAGTAACTTTGCAGGCAGAGGAGAATCAACCTTCAATGCCTGAAGAAGCTGATGTATCCAAAGTAGATCAAAGGTTGCATTAGCCATGCTCCGATACTCTGCTTCACAACTACTACGACTCACGACCTGTTGTTTCTTGGATTTCCAGGAAATGATTGAATCACCAAGAAACACACAAGTACCAGAAATAGACCATTGTGAATCGGGACAAGCAGCCCAGTCTGCATCCGCAAAAGCACTCAAACTCAGATCAGATGTAGAAGATAGTAAGATACCTTGACCTGGATTGTTTTTGATGTAGCGTAGGATCTTATATGCTGCTTGCAGATGCAGATCAGTCGACTTAGAGAGGAACTGACTGAGCTTGTTGACTGCGTATGTCACATCATGCCGTGTGATTGTGAGATATAAAAGCCTACCAATCAGCTCTCTATATTGATTAACATTGTCCAAGGGAATGCCATCAGAGATACTCAACTGAAAAGTATGATCCATAGGAGTAGAACTCGGCTTACAACCCAATAACCCTGCATCTTCAAGTAAGGAAAAGGCATACTTCCTTTGGCATAAGGAGATCCCTTTAGCAGATCGAGCAATTTCCAGCCCCAAAAAGAATTGAGAAGGACCCAAATCTTTTATTTTAAAGGCATGATGCAGAACAACTTGAAGTTCCTTGACAGCATCATCATTATTGCTCGTAATGAGGATGTCATCGACGTAAACAAGGACAGCAATAAGAGTAGAACCACTAAGCTTAACAAAGAGAGTAGTGTATGCATGTGCTTGATCAAAACCCTCCTTGAGAAGAACAGCAGAGAAGGTGTGATACCACTGTCGACTTGCTTGTTTAAGCCCATAGATAGACTTATTCAATTTACAAACTGGATTGGGAGGTAATGTAACACCAGGAGGTGGAGAGTAACCTAGTGGTAAACTCATGTAGATCTCCTCCTCTAAAGTACCATGCAAAAACGCATTTGTGACATCCATTTGAGTGACCGACCAGCCATGAATTGCTGCCAGCTTCAAAAGCAACTTAACTGTGACTAATTTGGCAACAGGAGAGAATGTGTCGATATAATCAACCCCTGGCTGTTGAGTATAGCCTTTAGCCACAAGTCTAGCCTTGTAACGCTCCACGGAACCATCAGCATTATGTTTGATCTTGTAAACCCACTTGTTTCCAATGGCATGCTTACCCGCAGGGAGAGATACAATGTCCCAAGTATGTGTGTCCTCAAAAGCTACCAATTCCATATCCATAGCTGCCACCCATTTATCAGATTTCATGGCCTCAAGGAAGTTTGGAGGCTCAATATCAGAAGTGAAAGCAAGAATGATGTGTTTGTAGTGTGGAGAGATTTGGTCATAGTCAAGAAAGTCAGAAAGAGGATAAGGGGTGGTTTTATTTGTGGTTGTAAAATATGTTGATTGGGTTAAGTAACAACGGTATTCGGATAGATATTGAGGAGCTTTAGTCATGCGCTTGGGTCTATCCTTATTCAATGAAACCAGACCATTATTGGAGACAGTGGAAGGATTTAGAGTGGTACTAGGAGCAATTGGTGTTTGTGAATGAGATGGATGAGTGAGTGCAGGGGAGGAAGTAGAAATGGATGCAGGAGATGATGTATGAGACTCAAAAATAAATGCTGGTGGAGATGAGGAAATATTATGAGGAACAGAAGGAGATGGAGATGCATGATGATCTATTGAAGTATCTATATAAGGAACAGAAGGAGATGGAGATGCATGATGATCTATTGAAGTATCTATATGAGGAGAAACAGAGACAGGAAGAATGGATGAATGAAAGAAATCAAAATTATGTTTTGTATTTTTCTGAAAAGGAAATAGATTTTCATGAAAAACAACATCACGAGAAATAGATATAACATTGGTTTCTAAATCCAAAACTCTATAACCTAAAGCATAACCAAGAAAAACAAAAGCACGAGCACGAGGAGAGAATTTGGTTCTAGACTTAGGCAATGTTGACACATAACATAAGCAACCAAAAGAACGAAGAAAAGACAGATCAGGTGGTTTATGTTTCAAAACTTCATAGGGAGACTTATCAGACAAAACATGAGAAGGCATCCTGTTGATTAGAAAAACAACAGTAGTAATGCAATCAGACCAGTAAATTAGAGGAACATTAGACTGAAAAAGAAGAGATCTAGCTACATTTAGAAGATGTTGATGCTTGCGCTCAACAACAGAGTTCTGCTGAGGTCTACCAACACAAGAAAAATAATGCAAAATGCCTTTCTTCTTAATGAAATCAGTGAAAGCAAGTTCAGGAGCATTGTCTGTTCTAACTGCCTTTAAAACTTTCGAAAACTGTGTTTCAATGAAAGTAACAAAAGTGGGAAAAATTGTTTTGACCTCACTTTTGTTCTTTAACAGGAAAATCCAAGTAACACGTGAGCAATCATCCACGATTGTTTAAAAATATCGAAAACCATCTATTGATTCAACAGAGAAAGGACCCCAAATATCAAGATGTAGCAAATCAAAAGGTTCTTTAGCTTTATTATTATGAGAAACAAAAGGAAGCCTTTTTTGTTTAGCCAAAAGGCAAATATTACAAGGAATCTGTTTTTGTAAAGCTGTTTTTGACAAGGAAAGAGTACCAGACAAAGAAGAAAGCTTGGCTAAAGAGGGATGCCCAAGGCGTTTATGCCATAAGTCTCCTTCATTAACCAAGGATGCACAGATGTTGTGAGACATTGTATCTTGAGATGCAGTATTGATATCAAGTATGTAGAGTTTATGACGTAAAGTGCCTCTACCAATCATCCAGGCCTGAGTAAGATCCTGAAGAATGCAAAACTCAGGGTAAAAATGTGCTGAAGCTAGACTATGAATGAGCAATGTACTAACACTAATCAGATTAAATTTGAAAGATGGAACATAAAGAACATCATATAAGACCAATGTATGTGTGATATGCACAGTGCCTATGTGTGTGATTTACTCCCTAGTACCATTAGGCATTGCAACTGTCGTATTAGAGATAGGTCTAGTGTCAAAGAATAAAGACAGATCGGAGCAAACATGGCTTGTAGCCCCACTGTCAATTATCCAAGCACCAAGAGGAATAGAGGTAATTAAGGAAGAATAACATTGATGCTGAAAAGTAAGGCAGTTGTTCTCTAGTCTAAAGCTGGTAGAAGGAAATGGAATAGTACCTGCTGTAGATTGAGAAGCCATGAAACCCTTAGTAGTAATGGAAGCTGAGATAGGAACTGATTTCTCTTGTGAACTCACTTGAGTATTGACTTGGTTGATCATATGATCTCCTGAGTAAGATACCATTGGCTGCGGATTATCTTCAAGTTGAACTAACTGCAACTGATTATTGTAATCAGAATGTCCTTCTGTAGTGACATTTGCAATTGTTGTATCCTTTTGACCAGGCAGCTTATGTGGAAGAGATCTAGGTGTAGAATTAAAATTCCTTGGTCCAAAAGAATTTTGCTGAGAAGATCGAGGTCCATATTGTTGAAAAGGATGTTGCAGTTGCCCCCTGAAAGCTGAATTTGATCCAGGTCTTGGTCCACTAGAATTGGGAAATCTATAGCCAGGAGGATAGCCATAAATCTGATAACATTTGTTTACAGTATGGCCTTGCATACCACAATGAGTACAGATAGGCCTCTGTTGTGGCCTATAGGTATTATATGCTGCAACAAGTTGATCATTAACATCTTGAGGTTGATAATAAGCTTGATTAGGATTCTGAATTTGACTCTGACTATAGAAAATAGCTGCATCAGTTCTTGGTGGTGGTGGTTTTATCAACTTCTGACGCTCATCCTGAGCTACCATGTTAAAGACTTCTTCAAGAGTAGGCAGTGGCTTTAACATCAAAATATGCCTTCTTGTTTGTTCATAGCCGTCATTTAAACCCATCAAAAATTTGGTAATCTTGCTTCTTTCTTGCATTTGTTCCCATAACACTGCAATACCACACTCACACTTGCCGCATGTGTAAAGAGGCAATTCTACAAAGTTCTTATATTCTTCCCACAGAGTAATCAACTCCGTGTAATAAGCACTGATATCTAAAGAACCTTGCTGTATAGAACTAATCTGCTGCTCTAGCTCATACACACGAGGCGCATCACTTTTCTTAAACCTACTCATCAAACTCTTCCAAATCCCTTCGGCAGTAGTGATAAACAAAAGACTCTGCCCTATTTTCTTATTAACAGAATTCAAAAGCCAAGTAGCTACCATATCATTGCAACGCGACCAAGATCCAGCATCAGGATGATTCTCAGGAGGTTTTGGAACCTTACCATTAACAAATCCGAGTTTGTTTCTCACATTAAGTGCCATTTGAATCGATCGTCGCCAAGAATGAAAATCGGCACCATTTGTGAGTCGATCCGTGACCAGTTGCAATCCAGCATGATCTGAGCTGTGGAAATAATATGGATTATCATAACTTTCCACCACTCGAGGAATCAAATCAGCAGAATGAAGATTAGGATCCATTGTCGTTGCTCGAGGAAGATGCTAGATGAAGTTGACATCGTTTCGAGCAAGAACAGTCGAAGAACACAAAAAAAAACTCGATTCACTGAAAAACTAACAGAAATTGATTCAAGCGAACAAAGAACTTTGATCGAGAATCGATCAAAGATGAAATTGAGAAAGGATGACGAAAATGATCTGCAAAATCGATTGGAGAAATCGAAGAAGCAAATCAATGAACGAGAAGAAGATTGAATAAGAAAGAGAAACACTCATGATCTTGGATCTTGTTTAGCTCTGATACCATATCACGAATGTAAAGAGTATGAAATGATTTCTGTTAAGAGTAAAGTTCTGTACAATACTGTGTATATATACTTCTATACATAAGCTTAACTAACTATGTACACGTATACAAACATGTATCTTAATAAAATGCTTCATAAGTTACCTGGTTAATGTTTTACTTTCCCAATCATCACCATCATGTATGTGTCTCATGCTTTTTACAAAAGATTATTACAGTTTCCAAAACAAATGTAGTTCTAACTTTAGTCACATACATAATTTCTACCTATCGTGGGCGGAAATTATACAGTCTTTTTGTCATTGACGGTGTAAGAGCTGGATTGTCCTTCATCTCCTCTGGAATTTTGTAATCTGGATCTCCAATGTTGTCATCATCATCCGTTAAATCTGTATCAACCCAAGATGTCCAATCTACTTCGCTCTCTGTATCTTCATCCCATGCTATCTCTCTATTGTTTTGCATGTTATTAACCTTATCAACTAATCTTAGCAGGATCTGGTGGTTTAGAACTTCATAGTCCCTGCATTTCACTCAACAGTATACATCAGCTTTTGATTTCATGTTTGTCAAAACATATCCTTTTTTTTTTGTATTTGATCATACTTGTATGTAAAAGCAGCATGAAGAAGCTGAGCTGAGGCAACAACAGCAAATAAAGACCTGATAAGGTTTATGATCCATGCCCGGTGCTCTGTATCATTCACGAAACGCAAACTTGCCACTTCTAATGCTAAGGTAACACACAAACCTGCAGTAGCGAAATGGAAATGGTCTGTTAAACTAATGGGTTCTACTGTTATGAAATATAGTATGAGAAAGAGATTTCAAATATAGTACTAACCTATGTAAAGCATTGGCCGTATGGTATAAGTTTGCTTTGTACTCGTAAACATGTAGATGACAAAGATTGACAAGAAGTATATGAAGAAGGCTTTTATCACCCTGGACTCGAGAAGCATCGCATTGTGCAAAGCAAATAACTTATCCAGAGCTACAAACATGCTTGCCTGTTTTGCCTCAAACGCTTCCTGCAAAACATATTGTTAGATTGGTTTTATGTGACCTTGGTTCTGCTGCTTTTGAAATTTGGTTTAGACTTACCTGAGCTGCTAACATTGATTTTGAATTTTGAAACAGGTGATCATGAACCTGTTGAAGCTGCTCCTGCCGCTTTGCAAGGTCTTCCTGCTGTTCCTGACTAAATTCTGCAAGACGTTGCAACGTACTCCTACAAAGTTAAAAGAACACGGTTAACTCTTAAGAAAGAAAAGTACTGTCTTAGCATTTTATTTGCTCTCTTGTCTTTGAAATTTTACCTGCTCTCTTGCAGTGCCTCACTCTGAAACCGGGTTAGAAACTGAAGGTTATCAAGAGCCTCGGATTGTCCGTCTAACAGCTTCTGTTGTTTATCTAACGAACTATTAGTCATATTTCCAATGACATTGGTTGAATTCTCCAAAGCATTCATTTTGGATGACATTGTTTTTCCGAGTATGCTTATGTCCCCTTCAATTTGCTTTGTATCGTTTTTCAACTTATCTACTCCTTCCTTGACATTAGTAACAACATCATTGACCATCTCCATTCCTTGTTTCATCGTTTCTTTCATCTTCTCTTGACCTTCCCTTAGCACCAACTGTGATTCTGTGATGCTCTTTTGTTCTTGATAGATTTCTTTGGTTTGTAGCGACACTCCACTCATATGAGTTTCTATGGTGGTTGTCGTTTGAGCCACGTTCTGAACCCGAACATCTATCGACCCTAAAGATTCATGAATCAAGCTCGAGCTCTGCATCAGAACATCAGATTTACTCTCCAGGATATCCAATTTCTCTTCTGTATCTTGGGCTGACCTCCTCAAATCATTCACAAGCCTCTCTATTTCATTCTTGAACGCGTAACTCCTGTGACAGAGAGTAATGGAGAATTCATTTACACAATGGAAAGTAAAGAAAGTTTGGAAAAAAGACTAGTAGAAACACGGTAATTCTTACTGTAATTGTTGGCAGATGGTGTTGGTTTCAAGCATGAAACCAAGATAGGCGGCATGCTCATGATCAACTAGCTTTCCGAGGCAACTAATCATTGTTGATTTGTCATTGCAGGTGGGCAAAGCCGGTCTGCCCGAGTCTTTAAAGAAGCAATCGGTTAAATGCCAAGCGAACCTCTTCCTGTTTTCTTCTGTGGCAACCATTTCCTTGCAGCCAGAGAAGAGGTAACCATATGCATTTTGCCAACAACTGTTTGGACCCACAAGCTTGTTTTTGGCGTCTTCGAGGACTCGAACGGCTTCCTGGTTACTGAAAACTTCTATGGAGAATTCGGGATTTGATTTGTGAGACCGAGAGAAAGAAGAATCTGTATTTTCTTTAGAAGTAGGAGAAGGAGAAGAAGAGAACCATAGCCAACTATGGCATATTGAAGAATCTAAAAGTATAATTAATAGAAACAGAAGAAATCTTCTGTTAAGACGATCCATTTAATCGGATTTTAAAGGTTTTTCTTTCTATTTTATGTGCCCCTTTTGATTTCTCTTCTTCTTCTTCTTTTCAAGGAGATATTTGATTGATTAACCTACAAGAACACAAGAGAACAAGACTGTTACGTTGTGAAAATATTCCATATATACCCGAAAACTTGGGGCGCAAGCAAAAGGAAACCACTTGACTACCCATGAGAAAAATGGTAGTTTTTTTTTTGTGAGATCTTAATCATTAATAAAGGGGATTAACGAGTAAAAAAAGATTGTTTCATTTGTTGATTAGAAAAGAAGAAAATAAAACCCATTAAATTCAGGGTTCAGGGTTTTTAAAAAACATCGAATCTGTATCAACTTTCCTTTTCGCTTTCTGAGATTAATACATGCATTTCTTTTTAAAATGTTAAAGAAAAGAAAAACAAAATTAAATTAAGACACAAAGATCAAACAATTGTCATTTGTTTTTCCTGGTAAACTTAAAGAATAGTCTTAAAACCCATGAAAACTATAATCAAATTTTATGTTTTAATCGTAGAGAGAACAAGAAAATTACATGAAAAGGTTAGTTTCAGATGATACTTGGAGAAGAAAAAAACAATCTGAAAATAGTTAAAATGCTTTTGAATATCTACGTTGATGGCAACTCAATTTCATTTACAGAGTGGCAAAAATAAATTATGTACCAAAATAAAAAAAAAAAAAGAGATTAGACAGTGATACAAAGTCAAGGCATGTTTACCAGAAACAGATAAATTGCAGATTTGGAGAGAATGAGAGAGAAGAATTAATAAAGTAACTGAAAACATACATGTTGGACGAAGAGAAGGAAACGTTTAGCGAACGTTTGGTTTAGTTCTGGTTTGACTTGCTTAAAATAATATGTTTCCGGTTCGGTTTTATTGGATCCGGTTCAATTTCCGAGAGAGAGAGAGAGAGGGGAGTTTTTACTTCTTTAATAGATCCATATGATTCCATCATCACCTTTGCAACACTCCGATTCAGTTTCGCCTTTGAAGAATATTCCGGCGAAAGAGCCGATGAAGATTTCTGCAGAAACTTTTCACCGGCGTTTGATTTCCTCAGAAACTAGATAGTATAATCTAAAAATAGAAAGGTTCAGTTTCCATCTGCTTTCAAGGGAACGAGAGAGAGAGAGAGATGAGTAAGCGGAATCCACGGATTCTGAAGATTTTCTTGTATATGCTACTTCTCAACTCTCTCTTTCTCTGCATCTACTTCGTTTTCCACTCCTCCTGCTCCTCGTCTTCTTTGGATCCGCATCTCCATCTTTCGCGATTTCGCATTTCTGTGAACAACCAGTCAACGATTCAGAAGCCGTGGCCGATCTTACCTTCCTACCTTCCTTGGACGCCGCCGCAGAGGAATCTACCAAGTGGCTCCTGCGAAGGCTACTTCGGGAATGGATTCACGCGGAGAGTTGACTTCCTCAGACCTAGGATCTCCAAAGCAGGAGACGGAAGCTGGTTTCGATGCCTCTACAGTGAGACGCTACAGAGCTCGATATGCGAGGGAAGGAATCTTAGAATGGTCCCCGATCGGATCGTAATGTCGAAAGGAGGTGAGAAGCTAGAGGATGTCATGGGGAGGAAAGAGGAGGTGGAGCTTCCTGAGTTCCGCGAAGGCGCTTTTGAGGTAGCCGAGGAGATTTCAAGGTCAGGATTCAAGAGGAACCACCGCAGCATCGCCCGAGGGCGGCGGCTGGTGAACGACGAGATGCTCAATGAATATATTCAAGAAGGCGGTATCGGTAGACATACCATGAGAGATTTGGTTGCTTCCATTCGTGCTGTTGGCACCCAAGACTTCATTTGTGAAGAGGTTCGTGCTTCTTACTGTTGTTGTGATTAACTAAGATCCTTTTTGGTAATCTCTTCTTGAGGATTTAGAATTAGATTGTGTGTTTGGCCTAATATGCATAATTGGAAAGTTCTTTCTTGGATTCAAACCCTTTTCAATCAATTTGATAGATGCATCAATTATTCCACTGAAATCAAAATTTTGTCATATGATTGGATTGAGAGATTGAGAATTTTCATTTTAGGTTGTGGTTTCAGAGATTCTTGAACCGTATGTGATGTGTTGTTTGCTTTTGGTCTTTTCACAGTGGGTGGAGGAACCAACTTTGCTGGTTACTCGGTTCGAGTATGCTAATCTCTTCCATACCGTGACAGATTGGTACAGCTCTTACGTTTCATCTAGAGTCACCGGTTTGCCTAATCGGCCAAATGTTGTTTTCGTTGATGGACACTGCACGGTATGCTGCTCTTCTTGTCCATGGTCATATGATTCCTCCATGAGCAGAGAAAGTCCGGTTTCATTTGCCAAATTGTCTCTAGCCTTGCACTTACTCTTGGATATAGGATTTGGATTTCTTGTGTTTGATGGTTTTAGTTTACAAATGAATCTAGTAGGAGTTTCATTTCCATGCGGTGAATTCTTTTTGCAGACACAGCTAGAAGAAACATGGACAGCTTTGTTTTCTGGAATCAGATATGCAAAGAATTTCAGCAAACCGGTTTGTTTCCGCCATGCGATTCTTTCACCATTGGGATACGAAACCGCGCTTTTCAGGGGCTTGAATGGAGAAATAGACTGCAAAGGAGAATCAGCTCACAATCTGTGGCAAAACACAGACGATAAAAAAACTGCGAGGCTGTCTGAGTTTGGCGAAATGATCAGATCGGCTTTTGGTCTTCCGGTAAACAGGCACCGGTCATTAGAAAAACAGCCATCATCATCTTCATCATCAACCTCTGTTCACAATGTTCTCTTTGTCCGCCGTGAAGATTACTTAGCCCACCCTCGTCATGGCGGTAAAGTCCAGTCACGGCTTATTAACGAGGAAGAAGTGTTTGATTCGTTGCACCATTGGGTTGCATCGGGCTCCACCGATCTGATGAAATGCAGGATAAACCTTGTGAATGGATTGTTTGCGCACATGTCGATGAAAGATCAAGTCCGAGCCATACAAGACGCGTCAGTGATCATAGGAGCTCACGGAGCGGGGCTGACTCACATTGTATCTGCCACACCAAACACAACGATTTTTGAGATAGTGAGCGTAGAGTTTCGGAGACCTCATTTCGAGCTTATAGCTAAGTGGAAAGGTTTGGAGTATCATGCAATGCATCTGGCGAACTCACAGGCGGATCCGACGGCTGTGATTGACAAGCTTAAGGAGATCATGACGAGTCTTGGCTGCTGAAAAACTATTATGGAATTGGAATAGTGAGCGAGTTCGGACCAAAGCGGCCACGAGATGTTTTATATTATTAATTTTGATTTTCATGTTAGGTTGGGTCAATGATGCCTATTGCTGTAAATTGGATTTTGCTTTTTTGTACTTTTTTTTTTGTCAGCCATTTTATTAGAAGCCCAACTGGGCTAAAAGTACAGGTGGAATTATCTTAAAACAGGGTTGGACCCGATATAAAATTACAACAAATTAAGATCAATTCGGCTTTTTGGTATTTAACCGGCTTTTAATCATATACTAGATTTTTAGTCCGCGCTATGCGCAAATATTTTTATATAATTTTTAACAAATATTTTATTATATTGATATTATTTATTAAAACTATTAAATTATCTTTATATATATTATATTTGTGTAAAAACGTATTATAAAACGAACATGATGATATAAAATACATAATTTGAAAGATTTGTACTAAAAAAAATTTAAAAATACAACATTATCATTTGAATATTTATTCTTAAAATTTTCCTCGTTTTTCTTATCTTTTATTGATGATTGGATCTCTCTGTTATTTTCATAGAAACTTATGATATAATTTGTACTATACAAAATGTTGAAAGACCCATTTTTATGATTTTTCGATATGCTAAAATTCATCATTATTTTTCTTTTCTCATGACTTTTTTTTTAATAATGTACCCTTTAAAGAAATTTTACTGAGAAAAAAAAATCTTTTAACTATCTAATTTCAAGAACTGTACATAAATCTTAATTTATTAATCTTTCGACCACTGTATCTCTCACTGCTAAATAGTGTATGAACTTTTACTATATCTTTTAACTCTTCTCTTATTTTATATAAGCTAACGACAATCATATTATCTTTACTTCGTTTTTAATAATTTAGATTCCTCTAATTTCTTTTCAAACAATTTCATAATTTTTCTTTATAATTTATTTTGAAGTTATTATTTTTTATGTTTTCGTTAGCACTTACATATTTTTTTCTATAAATCTATCTAACTATATATTCGTTATTTTCTATCTTTCTTTTCAATTTACGATTCTTAGTTGCATGATCAATACACAAAAATAGTTTTTGTTTCACCACACAAAAATAGTTAAAACACAATGTGTGAGTAATTTTTTTATTTTGTCATTTCTTCTAACAACACATATGAAATTTCGTGATTTAAAAATCTATGTGGACAGTTATACTTTCAATTATCATCGATTTTTAATACATTTTTTATTTATATTTTACCAGATAACTTTTTGTTCAACTGTAATATATTTGTTTTGTTTTTATATGCTATAAATCTATTTATTGTACATATGTACAATTTATTTTATTTTCGTACTTTTTATTTAAAAAAATTCTATATTTAGTTAAGATAGTTTTTGTTAAACATGTAAACTTAAATATAATTATTTCTATTTACTAAAGATTTTAAGTAAAATATGGAAACTTTTAACATTTTTTTATAATGATTTAAAAATAACTTTTAAAGATACCGCGCTACGCGCGGATATACTTTATATATTTTTTAACAAATACTTTATTACATTGATAATATCTATTAAAACTATCAAATTCTTTTTTTTTTATTATAAAACATACATATTATATCTGAGATAAAGTACATAATTTGAGAAACTATAATATAGTTTTACTAAAATAATTCTACAATACAACATTATCATTCAAGTATCTTTTGTTAAAATACTCCTCTTTTTATCTTTTATTGATGATTGAATTTATTTTGTTTCACTTTAAATTTTGACTTGTTGAATGCGGCTTAGGGTTCTTGAGGCGAGTGGTGGCGGCGATCTGGAGGACTGACGGTGCGACGGAGGATTGAAGCTTCCGACGATCTGATAGCCTTCGTTACGGAGTTTGAAGGCCTCGCACGTGTGAGGTGTGGTGTGTGTTACGGCAAGCCTTTTCTTAGGGAAGCTCTCGACCCTCGGCTCTGCTTTGCTGTCGGAGGAGATGACTGGCGACGGCGAGGAGTGTGGGTGGCGCGAAGAGGGAAAGGGTTCCGGCGATCTAAGAGCCTTTGCTCCATATTTTGAAGGCATCGAACGCTTGAAGCTTAGGTGTGGGTCTCAGTTAAGCTTCTTCTTTTGGAAACTACTGTCACTGGTTTGGAGCTTAGGCGTGGTATTGTCACTGGTTAGCTTCTTCATTGGGAAGGCAACAATATATACGATTTGCTCTCGTTGGTGCTATTTGTGAGGGATTAGACTCACCTCTTAGATTTTGTTGATAGGTTTAGATTAGGGAGAGATCTCGTGGGTTGAATCCCGTAAGAACTAGTCGAATGAAAGCTATTTGTATTGATGATTATAATCGAAACAATGAATATAAAAGAGGTGTTGGGGTCAAAAACGGCAACATCGAAATTAACGCCCGAAACTTCCGGACGACTCGGTGAGGCCCCGAGATACAAACTTTGAGATGATACGGAACCACCGAGAACATAGGATAACCACATCATTTCAGTGAAACATCTACGGATAACTCTCGGAAGATCTCGCAGTACGAACTTCGGAACGATACGAAACCTCTGTGTTCATCTGAAAACCGCATCATTTCGGAAGAACGTCTCGGCACCGATTGACGCCTAAGACAGGGGAACGGTCTTGGTACCAATTGACGCCAAGACGGAAGGGTTGTCTTGACGTCAATTGGCGCCAAGACCGGGGCATGGTCTTTGCGCCAATTGGCGTCAAGACAGATGGCTTGTCTTGGCGCCAATTGGCATCAAGACCAACGCATAGTCCTGACGCCCATCGACGCTAAGACACGGACTACGTTTGGCCGTTACTCGTGAACCAAACTACGTCCTATCCAATCATCATCTCCTTTGAATCGTCATTTGATCATCTCTCATTTCGTCTCGATTGGAATTCCCGTCAAACCGTCATAATGACAATCGTGAGGATTCATCTTTTCTGTAGGATTTCGTATCGATCGTATAAAACGATGGCGGTTAACTTGAGCACTGGAAGAGTCTAAACTGTACGATCGATCCTGTCATTCCACAAAACTATCGTTGCGAAGCCATACGAAGAATGACTTCTCCGAAAGGAATCGTAAAAGTCATTTAGCCGTGAAACGGCCCGAAAGGGTCCAAACCGCGCTGATAAGTCTGCTTACGATTCTGGACGAGAATCGGCCCATTTGCAATGATGGTTTAATTAGGGTTTTTGCGATTAAAGTCAAAGCCGAACGGATAAGGAAAGATCTCGAAAAAGGATATATGCGAATCAAGGAAAAGGAATATTTCCACGAAGGGATAAGCACGAGTCGAAGACGGAAAAGGAAACGAGCCAAGGCCCCGAAGATCTATATAAGCGGTGCAAGGGATGATGGTTTGGAGGACTTCTCGTCATTGCAAAACACTTAGAAAAAAACTAGGGTTTCTTATCTCTGTATTCGTTAGCGAGCTGCGTCTCAACTAGGTAACGAGTCTACGCTGTAGTTCTAGGAATTCTTCGCCAGCAGATCTTGCGGCCACGGTTTAAACACCGGTTGCGCACGCTCAGACCACGAATTCGAATAAGATCCCTCTTTACTTTCTCCGTTAACTGTGTTCGACGAGTTTTTCTTCGTTTACTTTCATACTGTTCTTTGTTTACGATTCTGTTTAGATCCATGATTTACTTTCGTATTTGTATTGTTCTTCGCTTATGTTTTACTTATCCGAATCCTGTCACTTTAACATTGTTACATGCATCTCGCTTCGCAATATGTCTCGTATTGATTCCATCCTGTCACATCTTCTTTTTGTAGTTTGAGTCTTATTTACTTCGATATCGTAGTCTGTTTCTCGTATCTATTTACTCACGATTTTTATCTTATTGTGCTCGCAGTTTAGTTTCATATTCTTAACCTAATTTCTCGTATTCATCGACTGATCTTATCGCTTTTTAGCCACAGAGAATTCGTGAACCACATAACGTTGACAGTGTGAATTTCGGTTCCCACAGTTTGGCGCTAGAAGGAGGGGTACACACGAGATTTCTTTCACGCCAAATCACTATTCGAGCAGGAAACGATATGTCCGAAACGATAGACGATATCGTTGCCTCTTTCGAAGATAAAGCAACGGTCGATCAGACCAACCCTCGCGACGATCTTCTCGTCATCGAGTTGACCATTCAAGACATCGACGTCGCGAGGATATTAGTCGATACTGGATGTTCGGCTAATATCATCTTTAAAGACAATCTCGAGAGAATGAACGTCGAACTCTCCGGGATCTCGGAAAATTCGAGTTCGGTAGTCGGTCACTCGGGAGAAGCAACTATGACCCTCGGCTCAATTAACCTTGCGGTGATAGCTAGGGGCATAGAAAAAATCGTGGAATTCTTGGTCATAGATCGCCCAGCTTCGTACAACACAATCGTTGGCGTTCCAGGGCTAAACTCTATGCGAGCTGTACCTTCCACGTACCATTACTGTCTCAAATTTCCGACCCCCTTCGGGATCGAAACAATTCACGAAAATTGATGCGTTTCCGCTTAGATGTGGGAGGTNTACCTTCCACGTACCATTACTGTCTCAAATTTCCGACCCCCTTCGGGATCGAAACAATTCACGAAAATTGATGCGTTTCCGCTTAGATGTGGGAGGTTTTTAGTCCCTTTTATTGCTG
>OVAN01002360.1:0-33922 GCA_900406275.1 Anastatica hierochuntica | reverse complement strand
GACATTTGCATCATCTTACAAAACATCTTTTTAGCCTTAGCCCGCTGTTTGGTCTTGATTCTTCATGCTACTCTTTGGTCTCTGTGAATTCGATCCTGAANAACAATGAAATGTTTCCCTGAGAATACCGGATGCCCAACACTTCTTTGAATTTTTTACAACCTTTTCTTGCTGCCTGCTTTCTTACTTTCGACATTTGCATCATCTTACAAAACATCTTTTTAGCCTTAGCCCGCTGTTTGGTCTTGATTCTTCATGCTACTCTTTGGTCTCTGTGAATTCGATCCTGAACCACTACAACGTACATCTGTACGCTTGCAGTGTTATATCGGGTGAAAACCTGAGCTATCAATAGGTTGATTAGCAGTGTCTAACATATCAAAAAAAATTAGCATCTACGTTCGGTTCATCATAATATGGAACATCAGCAAATGTAGCATTTTCATCAAATGCATATGATGTTTCTTAATGCATCTCTAACCATATCATGAAACCTATTTTTTGTTCCATGCTCATGATAACCTCTATTTTGGTTTTTACGACTAGAACTAGTACCTTCTTCAACATTACAACTTTTTCCATGGGAAACCCATGGATAGTAATTTGGGGTGAACCCTCTATTATATAAATGCATCTTCACGTTGTCCATTAAGATATACTTCTCGTTGCCACATTTAATAAAAGGGCAGAAGATTTTACCGTGCTCTTCAGCAAGGGAGTTGTTCGTCGCCTGATAGATAATCTTATGGATGTGCCAACGGTTAGGTTAATAGGGTTGAATTCAAACATTATCAAACTCTATGGCACAGACGGTTGACACAACCGTCCTTCTCGTTTATTTTGGCTTTAACTTTTTTGCAATAAATCGAAACCTTCGGGCATGCCTGAATTATTGTGATGCATGCTTTTGGGCAAAGCAAACGAAAGATTCTTTTTCATAAAGTTTGAATTAACAAAAGATTGTTTTGAGTTAGTACACGTTGATGTTGGGGACCTTATCGCGTCTCGTCTACATGCGGTGTAGCATATTTTTCACCATTGTAGACGATTTCTCCCGCTCTATTTTGGATCCATCTTTTGCTTGTCAAATTTTATGTTAAGCAAGTTTTACAACTATTTTGTGCTTATTCACGAAAACAATTTGGTAAAGACGAGAAAATGATTTGAAGGGAAAACGACGCAAAATTTACTTGTATTGCTCCATTTTTCAGAGAAAATGGGAGAGTGCAACAAACCTCTTGTGTCACCATTCCTCAGCAAAACGGTTGTGTGGAAAGAAAGCACTGTCACATTCTCAATGTAGCGCGACGCTACTATATCAAGCGAGTTTACCGGTCAAGTTTTTGGCTGAAGTCGTACTCACTATCGCTCATCTCATCAACTTGACTCCGTCTTCTGTTCTTCAAAATGGTTCACCACATGAAATTTTGTTTGGCCTCGCTCCTATCTATGATCATCTACGAGTTTTTGGATCATCTTGCTACATGCATCGCCAATCACGTGATAAAGACAAGTTTGGTGAACGTAGCAAACATTGTGTTTTTCTTGGATACCCATTTGACAAGAAAGGATGTCAAATTTATAATCTAGAAACTATTGAGTTCATTATGTCTAGAGATGTTAACTTTCAAGAAGATGGGTTTCATCACCAATCTTCTCCAAAAACTCTTCTTCTCCACTTATGGTTCTAGTCTTTGGCGATGTTGAACACACCATTCTACCATATGGCTGCAACATGGGGAGTTTTGTTTCACCAGCGTTGCTTAACCTCTGTCTATCCTACTGGATCTCAGAAAGCGACCATCATTGTCTCCTTTGTCGCCACTTTCTATTATGTCTCTTACACCACTTCATCCTCCCACAGTTGACAACACTAAAGCAGTGAACCTGAAACGACATATACAATAATTGGGCCGTGGCAAACGTTTAAAGCAAACACCAAAGAAACTTGAAGATTTTTTGGTATACAATGTGAGTTGTCTTGATAATAAACTTTCCACTCTTGCGTTTGCTCAATCTAAGACTCCATTATCGGTTTCAGTTAATACTCTTTATCTCCTCGAGAATTACATATTTGACGCTAAATTTTTTCTTGGTCGTCAAGCTTTCATAGCAGCCATTATTGCCGATGTTTAACCAAAGGGATACAAAGAATCCATGCGATATAAAGTTTGGTGTGGTGCGATGACAACTAAGGTTGATGCTTTTGAAATCACTAAGACATGGAGAATCATTGATCTTCCCAAAGGGAAAGAAGCTCTCGACAATCTATGCGTATTTAAAATAAAATATAATGTTGGTAGTACGATTGAGGGTCACAATCCTCGATTGGCTATACTCGGTAATCACGAGGTCGAGAGGGAGGATTACAATGAAAATTTTGCACTCGTGGCCAAGATTGCTACTATTTGTGGTTTACTAGAAGATTATTGCAGTTGAGAATTTGGAAGTACACCAAATGGATGTGCAGAATGATATTCTTGATGGTGATCTTGATGAAGAGGTATACATGAAGCTACCTTTAGGCTTTCATCATTCATCTCCGAAAATTTTTTGTTGATTACATAAATAACTTTACGGACTCATACATACTTCGCATTGCTGGTTTGCAAAGCTCACCACAACATGGGTCGACTATGATTTACACAGTCCTATGTCGATAATTCTTCATTCACATACTCGCATGATGGAGTGGAGATACAGGTTCTTATCTATGTCGACGATTTTATGATCTATGCTAAAAATTCAACGTCTTTAGTAAGTTTCAGAGTAAACTTGGGTGAGTGTTTTCGCATGAAGGATCTCTGAAAGCTCAAATATTTCCTTGGTCTCGAAGTAGCACGGGACAGTGAATGTATTTTTCTCTCATAACAAAAGTATGCTCTTGACATAGTTTCGGAGACATATCTTCTCGGTTCCAAGTCAGAACCATCTCCAGTGGTAATTGATCATCATCTTTCTTATGATACGAGCCCCTTCCTCGCCAATCATTTTCAATACTTACGTCTTGTTGGTCGTCTCATCTATCTCATCATCACACGTTCAGATTATATTATGTACATCTCCTATCACATTTAATGAAAGCTCCACGAGAGGCTCATTGGGAAGCAGCGTTACGAGTAATGCACTACCTCAAGTACTCAGATGGCCAAGGTATTCTTTAACGCTCAGAATCTGATCTTATAGTTACCGTCTACTGTTACTCTGATTCGACCTTGTGTCCTATTACTCGGTGATCATTGAGTGCATACATCATGTCTTTTGGTGGCTCCCGAATAATCTGAAAAACCAAGAAACAAGATATTGTTTCTTGTTCCTCAGTGGAGGACGAATATCATTTCATGCATCTTGCTCTGGATGAGATATTTGGCTCTATTTTTGACTTTCAGAATTTGGTTAACCGCAAATCGATGCAGTTCGTCTTTTTGCGACAGTTTAACTGCCATTCACATCAATGCAACATAGTATTTCACGAACAGACCAAACATGTTGAAGCTGATTGCCATGCAGTCTGTGATGCTACATAAGAAAGGCACATTGCAACGGTTCATATCCGCACTGACCATCAATGGACATATTTATTGACTAAAGCACTAAGACGTAAACAATTCTCCCATTTAGTGTCTAAGTTTAGCATCGTCAGCCTCCATGCTCCAATTTAAAGGGGAGCATTGGGCCCAAAATTTGTATAGACTTCGTTATTAGTTGGTCTTGCTAAGGCCTTATTTACTTAGGGTTTACAATTAATATTGTTAGGTATATATACATGTCTTTGTAAGAACTTGAACAATAAGAAAATACATTCATTAATTTCTAGAATTGGCCATAGACGGAAGCAAACTTCTCTAGCTGGTGACGACGGGCAAGGAGAAGGTGGAGAAGGTTGTATAATTGAGCAGATAATCGACGATCACAAGAACACAGAGCAATGATCTCAAAAAGGCGAGGGAGCAACCTTATCAAACGACGAACAATGGTTAGATAGTGGCGGTCAGAATTTGCTCTTTATGAAGCAAGAAGGACACGTTGTTTTACTTTGCTTCACGAGTTTGTTGATCGTACGAAAAGCGACACGTGGGAAGGATTAGACAAAAAATCTTTAGGGTGAATTTGAGAACTAACCCAAAAAAAAATATTAGTTAATTCACTTATATGATCTTTTCAATAATTAGTTTTTCATGTAAACTTTCCGCTTTTGTTCTCACACTCTCTCCTTAGGCGAGTGATTCTTTTTTTTCTAATTACATTGTTTTTATCTCTCTACTCACTCCACCCATAAATTACTTGTTAACAATTTTGACAACTGAAAAAATATCGAATGAAAATTTTAAATACAAATTAAAATTATAGACTTTTCCTAAATAACTAATGCTTTGAATTTTTTAGAACAAGTATATATTTGAACAAATAGCATCAGACCACCATATTTTGCTAAAGTAGTATTACTAGGACAGGGCAAAAAAATAGAACCTGAAGATCCGAACAGAACTCGACCCGCAAACCTAAAACCGAACACAAAAAACATGTGATAAAACCCAAACGACTTTCATGCTCAAGTATATAAGGTTTTGGGTTTTATCCATACTGAACCCGAAACTTGAACTAGCATATTCAAAGTGGTATAACTTTTTTAATGAGCATATTTTAACAAATGTGTCTACATTCTAAGCTAAAAAAGTAAAAAAAAAAATTATTAGTTAACCTAAAAGAGATAATAGAAATACTATACATGTAGACTTACTATTTGGGTGAATTGTATGGAATGCTAATTTCATCATTTGATGTTGCAAAATGTCAATGATAAACCTAAATCTTAAACCTTTAACCATAAATCCTAAACTTTAAACTCTAAATCCTAGACCCTAGATCAAACTTTAAACACTAAACCCTTAACCCTAAAACTCCAGACCCAAAAAACCTGAAACTGAACACAAAAACATGTGAAGAAACTCAAACAACTTCCATGATAAAGTAGTTCGGGTTCTGGGTTTTACCCGAACCGAAATCGAAACTCGAAGTAGTAAATTCAATGCAATATCACATTTAAATGAGCATATTTTAATGAAATGTGCATATATTCTAAGCTAAAATGTAAATAAATTGTTTATCATATAACCTAGAACAAAAAACTAGAAAAACTATATATGTAGACGTTCTGCTTGGTAGAATGGCACTAGGGTCAGACCGTGACACAATCCACATGAGCCATAGCTTTGGGTCCAACGCCCGTTTTCAATTTATTTGCAGCAAAAAAAATTTTTTTGCTCCTTTAACAAAAAAAATTTTCGCATAGGGTCCCTTGCGTTTTTTTGGATTTTTGGATTGGCACTGAATGTCATTTTCAGTATTTAACTTTGCAAAAATAATATTGATAAATCTAAACCCTAAATTTCAAATTCTAAACCCTAAATTTCAAATTCTAAACCTTAAATTTTAACAACATCAAACATCAATTGAATAGAAAATTAAGGTTTGTACACGCGAACCCTTCTGGGGAAATGTAACAATGTGGGGGTGCGATATATAATTACCCATCGCATCAATTGTGAAAATTGAAATTCATAGAGAATGATATTAGTAAAAAATTTGTCAAAATATAAAAAACACTTGAAATTAAGTATTTGAGGGAAGGGAATACAATTGAAAACATAAGTTAATAAATAGTACTACTATTTGAACATAGTGATTGATTTAATACCTATTTGTAATGGAAATACTATTCCACCGATATAATAAGTTTTAATAATAGCCATAAATTTATAAGTAACAATTGTGTTTAAGTAGTCAAATCTAACAACACCATTACTACATTAAAGTCTAAAGTATATAATATAATAGAAAGAAAAAATTAATATAGCAAATAATGTAAAAAAAAAAATTAGAAATACTATTTTTGTTGACATTCTAATTCTAGAACTATATAGTGGGTCAATTAACGGTTTGCGGTGCATCACACAATTAAACATTTTACACATTATGATATACTAATTATTAATAGAAAAGTTGAGTAGAATATATAACATATAAATTAATTTTTAAATAATCTTTGAAATTTACAAGTTAATAGTAATATATTATTGAAAATGATTATAATCAATGAAAAATTAAAAGTTGGGAGGATTAGTATAGGAGAAAAGTAATATACATAAACGGAAAAAATAGTTTTAACATAAAAAAAATTGTTTCCATATTATATAACTTATAATGAATTTTCCAAATGCATTTAAAAAATATATATTTTTTAAAAAAATCAAATTATAATGAATTTCAAAGAAAAAATATAAATTTTCTTTATAACTGAAATTTTAAGTTAAAAAATTGTATAATAGAAAATTACCTATAAAATTTGGGTGGGGTGAACATGAAAGAGAATGAGAGAGAAAAGGGAAAAAAACAAAAACAAAGTCACATCGCGCGTAAGAGAAGTTAGGGGAGAGGGGTTTTTTTTTTGTAAATTTGGTTGAGGAGAAATGAGACATTGTGTCAAATTTCCCTTAAAATAAAATCAAACATGTTATCTCCCTCTTTAATCTCTTATACTCTCATTAATCAAAAATACCAAAATACATGTCATTAAATTATTAAACAATTCATAAAAATAAGATAAATCCAAAAAGAAAGAGAATAATAAAAACGCCGAAACGCGATTTCGTTGTTTTTTCCGTCGCCGGCTGATCTCTTTGTCACCGCCATCAACCTCTTTGTTGCCATCGTCGAGAATTCCGGCAAACCCAGTATGAAATTAGGTTAGTTCTTATATTCCCTCGAGCTTCATCGATTTGATTTAATGAATTTGGTATTCACATTGGATTTGATTAATTTGGTATGCACATTGGTGTTTTTTCATTATTTTGGGTTGATTAGTACCGAAACAATTAAATTTGAGTTTTCGCGAAATGAGAAGTAGGTAGCACTATTAGTGAAAATAATGAGGATTCATTTAGTACCTTTGGAAAACTGGTAAAACTATGGATAATTTAATTATTTATTTTTGGATTGTTTTGGCATGATATAATGAGCAAGCACGTGAGCATATATTTCAAATTCCAAGGTCGCATGTATAGTGTAATGTTGAAGGATATTTCAGTGGAGGATATAACTTTTTCAATGATAAAAGAAAGGTTTTATAAGAAGCTTGTGTTGGATGAAAGTAAGGTTAACCTGGAATTGAGCTACATACCGCTGCTGGTTGGACGTAAGGAACAATTAACTATTTCTGATAATGATGATTTTTTTTTATCTAACGACCATCGATAAAAAGAACCAAAGATGGCTTTTGTTTGTGGAGGCCACCAGTAGATCGACAATCACCTTAATTTGCAACCAAAGAAAGCAGAAAAATAAATGAAACAAAAATCTAAATCAACAAACAAACAAACACATTATATATACAGAGAGATATAACTAGACCTAGGTCCATTAAATCAACAATAGATTTAATGAAATATTTTAGATGTACTCGATTTGGCCAAATACCATAAACAAAACAAAACAAGAATATTTATCTCATAAATAACGACAACATATCGAGCATTCACGCGAAAAGATAACGAAGATAAATTTATTTATTTTTTAAAAGAAAAACATGAATTTCACGTAAGGGTAATACAGTAAAAATCGTAAGGGCGAATATTTTTTAGACTAACAAATAGGCGAGAGCGAATCAGAGAACGACACATAAGCAAAAAAGTATTAAACGAGCTCCAGAATTGAATCATGTCACCAACAAATTTCGTGTTAGCTAGGTGTTGGTCCGTGCCTTGCAGGAACATGGATCAATTTCGTTAATTTGATTTTAAATGTAAACATATTATTTATGTTCAAAGAACCAATACTCTTTTAAGTACTATCTATTTGTTTCCATTGATCTAAGCATAATAAAGAGCTGTTAAATTATCATTTACCAAAATTAAAAATAAAGAGCCGTTAATAAAATTTTAAATACACTAAAAACAACAGAGATAGACTCCACACGCACACTTCTTCATCATAGCTTTTTTCTTTTTCTTTATTTAGTGCAGTGTCCAATGAAGTTAAAAAGCCCAAATCTCAAAACCACACTTCTTTTTCTTTTGCTTTGTGTTTTCTTCTTCAAGAGAGAAAGAGACTGATTCAAAGAGCGTTTCTCTCGCTCTCTTTCTCTCCATCGCTGTGAAGCTACCCTCAAGGAGACGAAGAAGAAAAAGAGTATGATTAGGTAGTAGTTGACTAAGACCATTGGCACCATGCTGTGAAGCACAGCATGTCATCCAACAAAAAAAAAAGATGAAACATCATTACAATGTTTTGGAGTCAGAGATGTCAGTTCTCTCTTATGGTTCAAGCGTAGTCTTCCCCGTTACTGTACCAAATTCATTGAGGTTTCTCATCTATCCATTTCCTGACACAAATATTGAACACTAATTAGCTAATGAGATTGAATCAACTTGCTGACATTTTGGACTATGATCAGGTATGCATAATGTGTGCTGACCGCGATTCATGTATCGTCGGAGTTCACAACACCATTGTAACAGGTAGAGCAGCTAAAAAATCAGTTAAAGAGAACATTGATCCAATCAAACGATCATTCATTAAAGAGAACATGTTTCCTAAGAAACACGTTTTTTTTTTGGTAAAATCCTAAGAAACACGTTATTATGGGTCCTGAGCAAATAAGTTTAAAACACATTGTGAGTATAATAGAAATAACTTAACTTTGTTGTTATGGATCTGATGGAATACCAAAAAGTATAAGAAGTGAAGATAAAAGCGATCTATTAGCTGAAAGCTATATAATTCATTCATATGATCTGAAATGCCAAAAAAAAAGTTATTAGAAAATACCAAACCAAAACGGATCCTAAATGTGTAGTTGTTTATGATTGGCTTACAAAAATCAAAATAAAAACGGTTAACGCACACAGCTCCTGAACCGCATACATTTGAAATATTATAGATGTCGATATAGGAGCTTTTGTGTTAACGCACAGCTCATTTACAATCATAAACGCCAAACCCGTTTTTAACATATCAATAATATAGGTGCTATGTTTAAACTGTGCTATGTTTAAACTATATTACAATAAACATTATTTGTGTCACCCTAGATGTTCGTTATTGCTCAGCTTTTGATCATGTATATATACAACTGTTGCCATGACATGACAATATTGCTTCAAAGAAGAGAAGTAAAAACAAACAAACATCAATCTCGAGCAGACAATAAGAAAAGGGAAGATAAATCTAGATTTTCTATGAGTATTATAAATATTCAAATATGTCTAGAAACATGAAATAATTCAGAAACTTTGTATAAAACATCAACTTACCTGACACATACGACTATGGCTTCATAGTTGGCTCTAGTCCATTGATAATTGTGTCTTCATATCTAGTGCTAACGGGAGGCATCGAAACTACAAAAAAGAATACACAAGAAAATTTATCAAGATCATAATAATTAAAAACTTTGAACAAAAAAAAGAACGACGATAAAAAAAAGGCATAAGAGCATATAATCGAATACTTTAATGAAGGACGATTGAGGTCACAAGCTATTTATATAAGTAATATTGGACGATGTACCCGGACACGAGAAGAGAACACGAGTTAAAGACATCCTACAAGACAAAACAAAGTCTGGTCAAAGAGAGAGAAGAGACAAAACAAATCAGAGTACCAATTGTAACACGATAGGTAGAAAGGGCAATGAGTATGCAAACGTGAGGAAATATTATCTTAAATAGAATTAGGGTTGATAAGATACATACAATAAACAACTAACATATTTACTAAAGATATTTGATAAGATCAGCATAACCAAGTATATATTGATTAAAGTCTTTTTTCTAAAAAAATCATGAATTTCACGTATGGGTAATTTGGTCAAAAAAAATGGGAAAGAATATTTTTTAGACCGAAAACGAATGGCTATTCGACACGTAAGCAAAAACCAATTAAATGTAATTTTAAACTAAAAAGTGGCGAACTCCAAAATTGCGTCACGTCACAAACAAATTATGTGAGCTCGCCACTTAGAAAAACGACTTCCCATATATAAATATTGATATAGATTGGGCGTCTTAAATTAAATAAAACTGGTCAAAGAAAAAAACCGACGTCGTTCCAAAAGTCATAATATGAATGGACGGTTGAGATCTTATCTCTCTTCTTTTCTTCCATCTAACGGTTGAGATCTTTTTCCCTAGAATTGTACGATCAAATTTATCGAAAATGTATAATTTGAGAAACGCGAACCCGATTCATAGACATCGTCGCCGTGTGTGTGGAATGGACAGGCGGCCGAAGTTCGACGACGACTCACCGTCACCTGATTTTGTTGGCGGAGATGAAGATGGAGTTACTCAGGAGCCTTTCGCGGGAGCTAAAGTCAGGAGGAAAGCGTCTCGTTATAGAGAGCACCGTGGTGATTATCTCCACGTTTCCTCGCGTCCTGGATTGATGCGGATTCTCAAGAAGCAAGGTTAGTGTTGCTCCATCTTTGTTTTGATTTGATGATTAATTCGATTGATCTGTGAAAATTTTCGAAACTCGTCCTAGTTTGATCGATAGTTTTCGTCATCGGATCTAGTTTTAGAGCATCTTGCTTATCATGGATCTAGTTTAATGTTGCTTTTCAAAAGTTTCATTGATCTCATCTAAAGTCTGAGAGGATTGTAGTTAACAAATCAGGTGTACAAGTTATAGCATCTCTGCGATCATTTCGACTGTTAGTCTTTAGTTTCTGCTGCCATTTCATGTTTCTTCATCGTGGTTTAGATGAAGTTGAAAATGTCAGGTATGCATTGATGATGCTCAGAAAGTTGCTGTTAAATTATATATAGGCGACACGTCGATTCATTTCGCTGATAAAGTTTTGAAGTTCACTGGCTCTGGGAAGATGAAAAGGCGTATCTTTATCCTCACTGACTTTGCTATCTATCTAATTGATCCTGAGACTGAAGTTATGACCCGGCGAGTAGCCCTTCCAGCAGTAGAGAAGGTGTGTTTGAGCAAATTGAGCGATAACTTCTTTGCTATCATTATTCCCACGGAATATGATCTTTTAATGGCCAGTACACGAAAGACTGAACTTGTTCAGGTGTTGGTCAATGCGACTAAAAGTGCATCTGACTATGAACTTGAAGTGCTTCTCTCTAACAGGTAACTGGACCACATTTTCTTTTGCCCCTCTAACCTGTTTTTGCTGTCTACTCTTTTGACTGCTACTACCATGCACATGAGACTTGTTTATATTTATCTTTTTTCATGATAAAGTGGAACCACATTTGTTCTCTTGCATAGAACTGATGTAGGTCTTTCTTTACGGTCTTTAAAGGTTAGGGAGCTTTGTTTCTTACTTAACTTTGCTATTACTGGTGAGACGCTAGAGGATTCATTTTTATCATTTAACCATTTTATTTTTACTTCAATATACAAAAATTACTAGAAAGTAAGAAATCCTCTTATTACAGAACCCAAAACTCTAACAAGATAACAAGGTTTTTTGTAAGGTAAATGCTAGACTTTTCTAGTTTTGATAAAAACTTCTTTCAAATGGCAAACACAGCCATAGTCGGGCAAAAAAATATAACATGTATATTTTTTTAAACTCAGCTTATGTGCAGTTTGTGATTTATGCTGATAATTGTTTACCCTTTTGTTCACCTCAGATTTGAGTACAATGCGTCTGCCTCATTAGTAAAGGAAGTTTCTTTTGAGGAAGCTGAAGGTTTGATCAATAAAATTCTGAACAATGATATCTAAGTTTGTGCTTGTTTTCTGGGTTCTTCAAGCACTACTATTTCCTTTGCAGGGGGTATAAAGACCAGATTTAAGTGGAAGTGACTACACCTTAATTTTCCTTGGTGTTCATATATTTTGGAGGGAGCAAGCCCATTGCGATTGTGAAAGGATTCTTTCCTGTTGGCTACTAAAAGCTGTAATCAGGGCGGTATGTTTTTTTACTATATTGTGTTTCATTTTGTTTTATGTTTTTCCGTAGAAAGAACTTTGTATTTTCTTTCTTTATTTGAAGAGAGTGCAAACTGCTACTATTTTGTATGAGTTGAGTTCATTCTCTGGTTTTCGCTCGAGGGTGAATAGTCTGTATAAGTTGATCCTGATAGACCTTCCAATTGGAGTTATTGCTGAGCCTGTGGATCTATATCCGCTGGCTAGCTTCTGCGGTCTTACCCTCCACCATTTTCACTACGTCAGTCTTTTTTGGTCTCTTTTCTGGTAATCTTGTTGTGCAAGACATAAATGTGCAACATCTCTTCCTCACCTAATTACACCTCAAAAGCTCCTCATCAAACTACTCTCTAACCACCGAGTTCACCCACTTCACCAAGTTAGCCACTTCTGGTTTTCCTATTTGTACTGCTAATATCATGACACCGAAACTATTTACATCCAACAGTTGAGTTGCCTTTCTTATGTTAGGGTAGTGAATGCATCAACATGGCCATTCCTCCTCTGGAGATGCAGCCATACCCTTTTAACGTTTGGGAATTTTATGTTCCTTTGGACTAGTTTGCTTTTGCGTCTTGAGTGGATGTGTTACTCCTCTTGCTGGTCTATTCACCACATTCATTCATTCTAGTTTCTCACTCTAGAGGTACTATGAGTATCACAAGTACGCAAGGAGAAGAGAGAGAAAGTGTGTTTGTGTAATTTTTTTTTTTAATTGTAACACATTGTATAATTAGTGATTATTAAAGTGAATACATAACCTTAGCTTCTAACTTCCTCTTTAACATACTTTATATAATACCTACATGATTCCTTTCCGTTTGAGTTTTCCTTTGTCACCGGAAGTTATCTTTGGATTGACTTTGAAAGTTCTCTCGCTTTCAATAACAATTTGCTTCTTATTTCGACCACTCTTTGCCATGTCCATAGTACAAACCAATTTACTAAGTTAATCCAACACTAACTTAGAAACCTTAGCATTGGAATTTCCCCATTAACCCACTTGCTAGACTCTGTCTTAGAATCTATGACGTTTTGATACCAACTTGAGACACCTTAGTCCGGTTTTCTCTAGACATTTATGTCTTCATTCGATTTAAACAAGTATTTTAGTTAAAATTAATTTAGCATAGATTCAACATTGAGGTTTCAATAAGCTACTAACGATTGTTGTAAGCTATTACATTGATTTGAACCAACTACCCTTAACGCTTAGAAAATCCACTATCTTTCTGTTTCCGCCTTAGTCTCGCGACCTGCTCATCCACACAGGTTGCCATCCTGGCTAAACACAATACCTGCATTCACACAAAATGCAAAAGCAACAAAATTGCTTAATGGGTGCAGTCATCCTGTCTCACCAACCATAGTTAAGTTAATTTAATCAATTCATGTATTCACTTAATCATTTTATGTTCAAATTCAATTTACTTCCAATTTTAGTCACATAAATCCAACCAAGACCTTAACATCACATAAACTTTGCCAACGACCTTAATCATTCAATCACATTTCGGCTAACGACCTTGTTCACGCACTCACATTTGCCTTTAGGTTGGGTTGATTGGATTGCAGTAGCGGTTCCTGACCCCTCTTGATGCCTTAGTAGTCAAATCGTTATCCCAGTCACAGTCGTATTAGTCGTCCAGTCCCAATCGACCTAGTCGCTAAGTTCTGTTCGATTAGTCGGATCGCCTTAGTTTGTCTCAGCCAATTCTCTCTAAATTTACCTAAGTCATTCTATTGTTATTTTTTCGCGTGAAAATGAGAGAAATAATCGTCCAAGTGGCTAGAAAGCAAGTTTTCCGCCTTGAGTTTTAAGACAAAATAAATGTTCCCCCTAAAATTTTTGCAAAAATACTAAGTCAATGGCCAGCTTCCTTGCATATATCTGACAAGAATAATTGGCATGTTTGAATCAGACAAGCCTTGTCCGATTTCCACCAATCCTGTCAAGAAATTTTGGAATTTTGACCAAGACTCATTTTTTTTTAATAATCTCTTTTATGGTAATCTCGATGTGCAAACCATAAAAGTGCAGCATCTCTTCCTCACCTAATTACACCTCAAAAGATCCTCCTTAAACTCCTCTCCAACGTCCAAGTTCACCCCCTTGACCAAGTTAGCCACTTCTGGTTTTTCTATTTGCACCGCATATATAATGACATTGAAACTATATACATTCAACAATTCAGTTGCCTTTCTTATGTTGGGGTAGTGAATGCATCAGAGTGGCCATTCTTGTTATGGAGATGCAGTCATATCCTTTTACGTTTGGGAAAACGTGTGAGGATTTTATGTTACTGTGGACTAGTTTGCCTTTCTTTCGTGACTAGATGTGTTACTCCTCTTGTTGGTCCATTCACCACATTTATTCAATCTAATTTCTCACTTTAGAGGTTTTCTACTATGAGTATCACAAGTATGCAAAGAAAATAGAGAGAAAATGTGTTTTGTAAAATGTTTTTTAATAAATTGTAACAAACTGTACAATTAGTGTTTATAAATTGAATACATAAACTTAGCTTCTAACTTCCTCTCTAACATACTATATACAATACTTAAAGGATTTCTTTAAGTCTGAGTTTCCCCTTTTTCCCCAGAAAATATTGTTGGATTGACTTTGAAAGTTCTCTTGCTTTTAATAACTATTTCCTCTATATTTCAATCACTCTTTTCCATGTCCATAGTACAAACCAGTTAACTAAGTTAGTCTCACACTAACTTAGTTCCACACATATACAAACTTACCGTGAGACCTTGACATTGGAAGGATGGATTTCCCCATTAACCCTCTATGTTAGACTCTCTCCTTAAATCTACAACGCTCTGATACAAACTTGAGACATCATAGTTCGGTTTACTTAGGACATTTGTGTCTTCATTCCATTTAAACAAGTCTATTAGTTAAAATTAATTTAGCATAAATTCAACATTGAGGTTTAGTATGCTACTAGTGATTGTTATAAGCTATTACATGGATCTGAACCTACTACCCTTAACGCTTAGAAAATCCACTATTTTCTCGTTTCCAGTCTTAGTCCCGCGAGCTGCTCATCCACACAGGTTGCCATCTTGGCTAGACTCGATACCTTCATACACACATAATGCATAAGCAATGAAATTTCTTGGCGGGAGCAGTCATTCTGTCTCACCAGCCATAGTTAAGGCAACTTGATCAGTTAATGCATTCACTTAACCATTTTATGTTCATATTCAATTTAGTTTCAGTTTTTAATCACATAAATCCGGCCAAGACCTTAACATCACATAAACTTGGCCAACGACCTTAATTATTCTGTCACAATTCGGCCAACGACCTTGATCATGCACTCACCTTAGCCTTTAGGTTGGGTTGATCGGATTGCAATAGCGGTTCCTAACACCTCTTGATGCCTTAAAAGTCTGATCGTTCTCCTAGTCACGGTCAGATCAGTCGTCCACTCACAGTCAGATCAGTCGCCCAGGCCCATTCGCTAAGTCTTGTTCAGGTTAGTCGGATTGCATTAGCTTTAGCTTGTCTCAACCAATTCTCTCTAAAGTTATCTAAGTCATTTTATTGTTCTTTTTCACGTAAACGTGAGAGAAATAATCATCCAAGTGGCTAAAATGCACGTTTTGGTTGAGTAATTGTTCCCGTGTTTAGTTTTAAGCCAAAATAAATGCTCCCACCTAATATTTTTGCGAAAATACTAAGTCAATGAAAAACTTCCTTGCATGGATCCGACAAGAATACATGTCATGTTTGAATCAGACATGCCATGTCTGATTTCTGACCAATCCTGTCTGGAAATTTTTGAATTTTGCCTTGGGCTCATTTCGGCCCGACCATTCAATTCTGTCAATCTAATGCAGCTCAAATTCTCCAAAAAACACATTTTTCCTCTTTTAAGCTCGAGCATTCAGATATTTTTGACGGTTCCCAGCTCAACCAACCAGCTTGCTCACTTATATAATAAAACCGCTCATGTGTTTTTGACATGTGCTGACCACAAAGCTTGTTAAGCCCTAATTCTTATTTTGATTTCCGAACACATGTGTTAGAGTAGTGCCTTCGTTAGAATATCTGATAATTTTTTCTTTGAAGCCACATGAAGTGTATTACGGAACCCAACTTTGAGTTGTTCCCTTGTGGTGTGGCAATCTATTTCCACTTGTTTTGTTTTGTCGCTAAAAACTATGGTGGAAGCAATATGCAGTGTCAACTTATTATCATAGTAAAACTTAGCAAGAAGTGACGTGTTGATCTTTAAGGCTGTAAGCAGCTGATGTATCCAAAAGATATAACATGTTGCATTGACTATGCTTTTATATTCAACCTTTATGTTACTGCGACTTATGACCTAATGCTTCTTAGACTTCCAAAAGATTATTGAATCTCCAATAAACACGCAAGTGCCTTATACTAATCTCCTTGAATCGGGACAATCAATCCAATATGTGTCTGCAAATGCATTTAGACTCAAATGAGGAGAAGCAGAAAGGAGGATATGTTGTCCTGGATTTTCTTTGATGTAACGTAGTATCTTTTGTGTTGCCTCATATGAAAGTATGTTGGATTTGATAGGAGCTAGCTCAACTAATTTACTACATAAGTCACATAAGGTTGAGTGACTGTGAGTTAAAGCAACCGTCCAATGAGATCATTGTAAGGAGTTGGAGATGGTAATGGCTCTCTATCAAACATGCTCAGTTGAATGGTGTGGTCCATTGAAACAGAGGTTGGTTTGCAGCCTAATAATCAAGCATCTTCCAACAGAGACAATGCTTACTTACGTTGACCAAGTGAGATGCCTCTGTGTGATCATGCTATTTCTAAACCCAAGAAAAATCTCATATGTCCAAGATCTTTTATTTTGAAAGCCTTATGAAGATTAGCTTTTAAATCTGACAATTCTTCTTCACTATTTATAGTGATCATGATGTCATCCACGTAAACCAAGACTGCTATCAAAACTGTTCATGTGAACTTCACAAACAAGGTGTTGTCTGCATATGCTTGCTCAAATTCATCTCTAACAAGACATTAAAGAATGTTTGATACCATTTTTTACTCACTTGTTTCAGTCAATAAATTAACTTTATCAACTTGCAAAGACGATTAGGAAGGAGCATAGCATCTGGTGGAGGAGTATAACCCAAAATAACTCATATGTATCTCCTCATCGAGTGTTCCATGCATGAAGGCATTTGTGACATATATTTGGGTGGGAGTCCAATTATGAACAACAACTAGTTTGAGAAGACGCTTGACTGTGACCCTCTTTGCAACAGGGAGGAAGTTTCAAAATAATCAACACGTGGTTGTTGAGTATATCCTTGGCCATGAGCCTAACTTTATTTTTTCAACAATCTCATCAACATTATGCTTTATTTTATAAGCTCATTTTTTTCCAATGATGTGTTTTCTTGAGGTAATGAAACAATATCCCAAGTATTTATATCTTCAAAAGCTATCAGTTATGTGTCCAGTGCTTCTGTCCTTTTTCAGATTTCATGGCTTCTTAAAATGATTTTGGTTATGTTTTCGAGGTGAAAAAAGAACAAGTAATTTGTATTGTGGGGAAATTTGGTCATAGTTTAGAACATTTGGAAGGAATTATGGGGTAGTGTGGCCGTTGGTTGAAAATTTTGTAGCTTCAGTGAGGTAACAGTGATACTCAATTAGCTACTTAGGTTTTCTTAATCAAACGCTTTCTAATTTTAGTTCCTGAAACTTGACCTTAATCTTTTACAGTTGTTGGTGAAATAGATGAGGTGCTAGGAATAGAGGTGGACGTAGATGTATGATGCTATCTAGATGCAATATTAGAGGCACTAGTAGATGCAACATTTTGAGATGCATAATTCATATGAATTGGTGATGGTGATGAAGTAGATGGTGTATCAACAAGTGGAAGTGATGGGGAAGGAAATGTAGATGTTGATGATGTTACAAGACTATGATTTGTATCAATAGATGGAAATGCAGATACAAGGAAAAAATGAGTAAAAGAAATCAAGATCAAGATCATGTGGTGTATCCTTTTGAAATGGAAACAAAAGTTCATAAAACATTTCATCAGGAGAAACTGAGATTGCATTAGTTTCTATGACTAACACTTTGTACCCCTCTATATCCTAATGCATATGTAGGAAATGGAAGGACGAGCAAGAGAAGAAAATTTGTTCTAATCTTTTGAAAGGTAGACACATAACATAAACACCCAAAGGTAGGAAAAAATATAGTCTTGTTGTTTTGCTGTTAAAATTTTATATCAACTTTTGTTTAGTAAAATATGAGAAGACATTTTTATAATGAGAAAAGCATATGTGGAAACACAATCAGACCAATATTGCAAAGGCAAATTTGATTGAAATTGTATTGATCTAGCAACATTTAGAAGATGTTGATATTTCCTTTTGAAAGCAAAAGTCTGTTGAGGTCTATATGCACATGAAAAGTAATAAAAATTTTTCTTTTAGTTTATTAAATTCTGTGAAAGCAAGGAGCATTATCTCTTCAAATTACTTCTTCTTTTTATCTTATTGAGTACTAATGAAAGTAACAAACTAAGGATAAACTGTCTTGACATCACTTTTGTTTTTCAACATATAAATTCAAGTAACACGTGAACCATCTACAATGATAAGAAAATATTGATATCCTTCTATAGATTCAATAGAAAAAGGGTACCATACATCAAGATGAATAAGAACAAAAGGATCTTTTGATTTATTATTATGAGCAACAAAAGGCAAACCTTTTTGTTTTGTCAAAGGACAAACTAAACAACGAATTTCTTTTTGTAAACATGTTTTTAACAAAGAAAGATATGATGACAAAGTAGAAAGCTTGGCTAAGGAAGTGTGTCCAAGGTATATGTGGCAAAAGTCTCCATCATTAACCAATGATGCACAATATAAAAAGGTCAAAGAATTCATGTCAAGCATGTAGAGTTTATGATGCACATATCCAATACCAATCATCCATGTCTGAGAAAGATCATGAAGAATGCAAAAATCAGGATAAAAATGTAGAGATGGAACTAGTTGAATGAGAAAGGTACTAACACTTATAAGATTAAATCGAAATGATGCCACATATAGAACTTCATGAAGAATTAATATACCTAACAAATGAATTATTCCGATATTTGTGATATGCTCACTAGCACCATTTGGCATTGCAACTGTAATATGAGATATTGTTTTAGTATTAGAAAATAAAATCAAATCTGAGCATATGTGACTTGTATCTTTAGTATATATTATCTAAGTACCACTTGAGAGTGTATTTTATAAGGTAGAATAACAATGATGCTAAAAACTAAGACGTTTGTTCTCATACCTAAGGCTAGAAGAAGAAAATTGAATCGTATTAGCTTATGATTGAGAAGCCATGAAACTTTAGTAGTGATTGAAGCTGAATTTTTAACTGATGGTTCCTTTATATGCAGTTGAGTACTTAGTTGATTGATTAGATGTTGTTCTCCTGATATGGATCCATTGGTTGTCGATTCTCATCAAGTTTAACCAGTTGAAACTCAATAGGTTCTAGTTGGCATTTTGACATAACATGTGCAAGAATCGACTCTTTTTAAGTGAAAGGTTTTTGTAGATATGAGTGTTGTGGTCTTGATCCACAATTGTAAGCCTTCTGTGATAAGAAGATTGTAACTGAAATGGTTGGAAAGGCCTTGGTCGAAACTTTGTATTCGTTGGCCCCTGAATCCTGACTATGATTGTGGTCTATTATGAGTTTCTAAGTTTGGTTTGTTGTATTCAGGTGCATATCCATATAACTGATAGGATTTGTTGACTGTATGACCCAACATACCACACATATTGGTCTCAATTTGGACTTGTAAACAACCACAAATGATTCACTGGACTCATTTTAGTAGTTCTGATTATAATTCTGAACTTTTCTGAAAGCATAGAAGATAATTGAATCGTTTCTTGGAGGAGGTTTGATAGTTTTTTTGTCTCTTATTCTTAGCAACTATAATGAAAGCTTCTTTCATGGTTGGCAGAGGTTTAAGCATTAAAATATGCCTCATGCTTTTCTTGCATCTTTCATTCAATCCAATAAAGAACTTTTTTACTTTATTTCTTTTTTGGTAATTGCTCCCATAACACAACAATACCACACTCGCATTTGTCACATGTGCACAAAGGTAGTTCAACGTCATTCTTATATTCTTCCCAAAGAGTGGTGATCTATGTATAATGGGCACTATTAAACATTGATAGATAGAACTAATGCATTGTTCTATCTGATAGACACGAGGAGCATTACTTTGCTTGAATCAGCTCATTAAGTTATTCCATATTCTTTAGGTCGCAAGTTTTGACCAATTTTCTTGCTAACATAATTCAAAAGCCACGTCGCAACTATATTGTTGCATCTTGACCAAGTTCCAGAGTCAGGATGATTATAAGGTGGTTTGTACCTTACCAGTCACAAATCTGAGCTTATTACAGATATTGAGAGCCATTTGGATTGATTGACGTTAAGAACGAAAGTCGGTACCCCTTGTAAGACGATCCGTCATGAGCTGAAGGCATACGTTATCAGAACTGTGAAACTAGTATGAGAGATTTGGTGCAAATACAATCGTCGAAATTGTAATCAAGAAAATGAAGCTCAATGAAACAAAAATTGATAAATCTGAATCCGCTAGATGGAATCAGATAAAATGAACAAAGAGAAATAGAGAAGAAGATTGGACCAGAAATTCACTCCCATATCGTTTTGCAAGATCTCTTACCGTACCACGAATACGTACCATGAATACGCATGATGAAGAGAGAGAGTGTTTGTGTAATTTCTTTTGGATTAATTGTAAAAAATTGTATAATAAGTTTTTACATAGTGAATACATAAACTTAGGTTCTAACTTTCTCTCTAACATACAATATGTATGTTTAAAGTGATATATATATATATATATATATATATTAAAATTCACTAGCATTGGATAATACTTACATACATTTTACACATATTCATTATTTTTATGTGAATAATTATTACATTCATTTGAGTTTTTAAGCGTGATTAAAAATAAAACAAAAATACAAAAATCATACTTAAACTACCAATAATCAACTTGTAGACATTTAATACGAAAAAATCACATTGACCAGCAGGGAGATCTAAGTGAAAAATACATTTTATTGGCACCTAAATTGATTGTAAAAAAAATAGATTAGGTTAGTTATTCAAGACCTAAACATAAAAAAATCGTCTCCTTCATGAGTCTGATTCAAAAATGTCTCACCTAACATTGTCGAAACTTATGAGCGTAAAAGACTTCAACAATAATGTAATGAAATTGGTGAAAAGGGAAAATCGGCCGAAAATTTGGGACAAAAATAAAAACTATTAGAATCGACGGCATTTTCGATATAATATTTTTATCGGAAAAAAACTTTGTGCGGAGCTATTTATGATTTGATCGATGCATCATAAAATAGCCACTAAAGAAAAGAATTGAAAATAGCAAGTTGAAAATACAAATTAAATACCATCAAGAAGCTGAAGCAGTATACACGTGTCCGAGAAGATTTCATCGCCTTTAAACCTTGTTCCGTTGCCAAATTTCAATTCTATCTTATTCTCTGGAAAATCTTCAAAATGGATTACGACTTCAGAAACAAGTTTGGCCCTTCCTATGGCCGCTCTTTGTACAGACCCTCCTCAACGTCTTCTTATCGACCATCTAGCACCATCCTATGTACGTATACCCCATGATCGGCAGCCACGACCAACCATCTCATTCTTTTCAACATAACCCTTCTTCCTTGTTAGGTTTATGCAAATTTATTAAGAGTTAACTCTTTGATTTTTTTTATGGTAGCTGGATTAGGAATCAAGGTGACTTTGATAGGCGGGACAAGAGATCCTCTGATACTTCATTTTGTTGACGTCGTTTTGTATACTCCATGCTTGGCGTCACACGTAGCCAATGCATTTTCTGATATTAATTAATGCATGCAGAATGAATCATATGTCTCTATACAATTATTAAGGCGCTTCGCACTGGGGATAGGCTCATAGGCGGTCAACGCTTTTTACGGGTCAAAGGATATCACTATCATTATGTCATCGATTCATACAGTCATTTGGATTCCTTTTGCCTTTGACTTCGTAACGAGTTGATGTTTTACTCGTGTCGCATACTGACACTTCATATCGTGAGAACTAGGGTATTTGTCGGTCTATACCTATTTGGGATAGACCTTGTAGCGAACTCGTGGGCTTTATCCTTAGTGGATTTTGTTCGGTGTGGGTCTAGTAATTTAGGGAAGGTGAAACTCACCTCCAAAATTTATTATCAAACAAATTTTTTTTTTTTTTTTTTTGCTCAACAACCAAGTTTTAATTAACCAAAGTTTTTAGTACAATGGATTTGTTACCACATGCCTCACTAGGCTCGAACCACAGTAACAACGAGACGAAATCAAGTATCATCCTGGAACGCTAATGGAACCGACGTTACCTAATTATCGTCATTGCACTTTAAACCTCTAACGAGAACATATTCATTCTACCATTGGGTGAAAACGAATAGTCTCTTAAAACCACTAACTTTAACCAGGAAGCAAAATACAAAGCAAGGTCCTAACTCAAAGAATACTAAAACGAATTAGAGAGACAAATCCTAACCAAAGCGATGGTCAACATAACATCAGAGTGAAGTCCAAAACAAAACCTCTACAACACCAAGAGGTGAATCTCTCCCTAAATTGATTATTCTTCAATGGGTAGGAACCATAGCTTGATTCTGAATGAGGCCCACCAAGCTAAATCCGGGATGAAGCCGTTGCGATGTCAATGTAAGGAGAGTAAACTGGAAACCTGTCTACAAAAACATTATAATAAATTACTTTTTTCTCTGGCTTTCCTCACATCACCGTCGTGCGCCTGGAACAAAAAGAAGAGTAGCATTTTCGTCAAGATGACATAGTGCCATAGATGACATTGGAGTAAAAATCTCACTGGGATCCTACGAACAACTCTTCGACATGAATCCACTAACACTCGAGAGTAAGATTCATCGTCAACATGTGCTTTCACGATCCTATCTGATCATAATCTTCTTTTGCGAGAGAGCTGAAGCGAGCTTGATGTGTACATAATTTCATGCATATTTAGTTGGATTTTAGCTCAGTTTCATTCAATTTTAGGATGTAAATATTGCAGTTTAACCTTAGAATCAATATAATTCGAGTCTAGAGTGTAGTTTTAGGATTAGTTGCATATGCATACATATTCTTGCATTTGTAGATTCTACTTTTGGAGTGGATCAATAGAGGCTCAAGAGATGGATTGAAGGAGGTTTTGGAGTAAAGAATTCATGTATAAGAGGAGGTAGAGACATGGGTAGTATGTGGAAACAAAAGGGCAATCAAAACACCCAATAACAAGCCAAAGACTGCCAATGCATGTGGCAATCGACCTACAGGTCGATAGTGGCATACATCAGGTCAATAGCCACATGCACAGATGAAGCTGCTGCCTAACGCAAGCCACTATCGACCTGCAGGTCGATAACCATGTGCATTAGGTCGATAGTGGCATGCACAGACGGAAAGTTGGTTATAGGGAAACATTTTTTCCCCCCTTTAGTATAAATAGATCCTCTTTCCCTTCAAGAACATAACTTTAGTTTCTTTGAACAACTTTGCTACTTTTATTCTTTATTTTGAAGATCAAAAGACTTGTAATAACTATTTGGGTTTCTTTGATTTAGCTTTGTATTTCTGTTCTCTATCTCTTTCTTTATCTTTTTAATCTAAGAACATGGAAGCGTAAAGATCCAATCTTTTTCTTTGGATTTCCATGGATCTTAGTGAGTAGATCCTTCAAGGATCTTGAGATGTTGTAGGATAGGGTTAGATCAAGGTTGTAATGGATGATTAGGCTAGATTTTAGCATAGATGGCTAAAAGGGCTTTTTAGATCACTATCACATACATGTTTAGATAGGCAAAAAGCGATTGTTGAGCCTTGTAATGTGTATGGGTGAATAGATATTCGCCATGAGAGTGGTTTGATCAACAAAGGAGGGATCCTTGACTCAGGAATAGCTTTAATCTTCTAATAAAGCCTTAGCAAAGTCCATTATAGTTATAGATCTACCCTGAACCAATTGCTATGTTTAAGATCCAATCTTTTACATTTGTTGCACTTAAAGTTCATCTCTTTATCTTTGCTTATTGTTTGCCTTTCATATTGCCTTTACTTATACATTTTCATTATGTTTACCTTTGCTTATGTTTAGATTTAGTTAAGACTTGTGACACCCCAACTAAATCGATCTTCTTAGACTAGGAATTCTAGTGTATTCTCTTTGTTTAGGTTTTAGCTAGTCAAGTCCTCAAATCCTTTAGACGACACCTCAAGTTCTATAACTTGACACCGTTCTCTTATGGTTCGTTGGGTTTTCTTAAGGATTATAAATTTAAACTTGCCACGACGAGCGGTGAAAGTCGTCCGCCCAACAAGTTTTGGTGTCGTTGCCGTCTGATTTAGGCTTTATATATATAGAAACTTCAAAAAGATTTCTAGATTTCAAGGACTAGGATTTAGTTTTTGCTTATTTTACCAAAGTTCTAACTTGCTTTTGTTGATTTTTCTTTTGATTGCGAAGGTACATGATAACAAGGTCTAGAAGTGAGCCAAATTCAAGACTTCTTGACATTGATCCAACACACATCGAAAGACAAAACTCAAGATAAAGAAGAGCTAGAGAAAGATAAGCTCATTTTCATAAATTGGGAATGAATCAAGAAATAGAAGAAGAAAACCCTCCACTTATGGAGAATCAACCACAAGCAAACCTCCACAACAAGGAGCATTTGTTGATAATGGGGACCAACCTAACCGCCCAATCCGCCCACCTAAAGACGAACCAAGGATTGGAGAAGGCGATGAGCCATTCATTAATGGCGAAAGAATGGGGATAAGGCCCCACCAATCCGCAACAACAACTTTGAGATCAAGTCTAGCAAGATTAACATGGTACAGAGTGCTCGTTTCTTCGGTCTAGCAACGAAGAACCCTCATGAGCATTTGGAAAACTTTGAGAAGTTGTGTGGAATGGTGAATATAAATTGAGTGACGGAGGATGTGGTCAAATTGACTTTGTTTCCATTCTCTTTAGAAGACATAGCATCACAATGGGAGAAGAGTGTTGTGACATCTTCTCTCACAACTGAGGACGAACGCAAGAGAAGGTTCTTAGCAAAATTCTTCTGACCTCAATGAATGACAAAGATAAGGAATGAGATTTCTACTTTCAAGCAAGGAGGAGTAGAATCACTATATGAAGTTTGTGACCGCTTCAATGGATACATTAATAGTTGCCCTAATAATGGGATCACTAAAGGCAACTTGCTTCAAATTTTTAATAGAGAAAACCATTAGAAATTCCGCCTAGCTTTGAACACCGCTTCAATGGGAAGTTTTGCTAGTCTCTTCACCGAACAAGGAGAGAAGCTTATCGAAAATTTGGCCCAAAGCGACAATTGTGATGTAGATGATTATGATAGAACAATTAGAAGCACGAGACCAAAGGATGACAAGATTAAAGAGCTTAATGACAAGCTTGATAGGCTCATTTTCCAAACGAAAAGGAGCGTTCACTTCGTTGAAACCAATGTGAATGAGGAAAAAATGGTGAGAATCAAGAAGAAGTTAGCTACATCCAAGGAGGGTACTATCAAAAACCCTTCAATCAAGGATACAAGCCTTACAACAACAACAACTTGTCCTACCAAAGCACAAATGTGGAGAATTCACAACACCAAGTCTAGCCGCCCAAGCCTAATCAACAAGGGTTTCAGTTCCAACGAAAACAAGGCTACTACCAAAAGTCTCAACAACAAGCCGATTCTTCCAAAGAAGATGAGAATCATGCTATGATTAAGAAGCTAGTTGAAGGCCATAATGAGACTAAGACTGAGCTCAACAAAATATTTTGAGAAATGGATACCAAGATGGAAGCTATGTACCGAGACATGAACATTAAGAATGATGCTTTGGCTTCACATGTTAAAGTCATACATTCACAACTACATAGAGTGATTGCGGACCAAAAAGGGAAGACCGTAGCCAAAGAAAAAGGAGGACCAGGCAACGACTATTGAAATGTCCTTTTGGAGGAAATCAACAATGATCATAAGTCATGGGAAGGTATTGTCTTTACTCATGAAGAGGAAGAGATCATCAATGATTTCGACTCTTTTTGAATCCTATTGATGAGGAATTTGATGATGAATCGGGATTTGAATTGTTTGGAAATCCTCTTGAGAAGGAAGGTCATGCCAGATCTATACTAGATTTCGATGGACCTAACACTCCCAATGGAAAGGATTTTGCAAAGAAATACACTCCACTTCTTAAAGGAGATGTCGAATTGGATGAGAAGAAGAAAGAGCCTTGGTTTGAAGAAAAGGCTACTAAGGAAGAAATGGTTAAGGAGGCTATGAAGGAAGAAAGCTTCAAGAAGGAGGAAAAAGAAGAAAGCAGTGTCTCAAGGGATGAGGCATTTGAAAAGAAAGGAGAAATGCCAAAGATTCCTAGGGACATGCCTAGAGAAACGGATATGAGTGAAAAGAGATCGCTATCTTGAACTTAGCGGCTCTAAAGACCAAATTACATTATCCTCAACTTTTCAAGAAGCAAATCTTGGGACTACACTGTAGAAAGATGAAGAGGGATGGTGACTTAGAAATCCAACAAGAATGGCATGAGGGGGCTAAAACCGATGAAACAGTTAAGGCAAAGCTTGAAAAGAATTTGGCTATGATAGACAAGGTAGCGAAGGTATTGCAAGCTAATGGCATTCATACTACTAAAGCGGTTGAGAAGCTACTAGAAAAGAGCGAATTCGAAGGAAGATTCGTTATACCTTGTGCTCTTAAACACTACCAATTTGAAGATACTTTAGTGGATACCGATGCTAACTTGAATGTCATTTCGCTACACCGTGTAAAGGAACTTGGTTTACAATATGAAATCAATAAAAGAGCTAACCCCATACTTTAAGGAGATGTTACAAGGAAGGTTCCAATGTGAATATTGGAGTATATGGAGCTAAGAATTGGGAACACTCTTGTGAAGTGTGATTTTATTGTGATGGCACTAAGTCTAATCAAGCTAAGTTCCCAATCATCTTTAGAACTCCTTTCTTGTTAACTGTGGGTGCTATAATCAATTTCGAAATCAAGGAAATGTTTTCAAGAAATTTGATGAAGGATCTTCTTATTCTATGCTTGATCTCGACCAAGAGTACGGATATTGTGGTACTTTGTACCAAACAAGAGCTAAGCCAAGTGGTAGAACCATTGAGGAAAAGAGCTATGAGAACTTTGAAAAGGATGTAGTTTGAGATTGGTTTTATTGGAAAGAAGGAACCAAAATTTCTTCCTTTGAAGAGGAGTTGACCTATGAGAAGGAAGCCACATCCGTCCACCCTTACATCTATAAGGCTAGCTACAACCCAAACTTTTACAAAGGCAAAGGGGTAAAGACTTTTTTCAAGATCAAAGAATGGGCTATGAAGAAGGCACCAAGAGGACCAAACCATAAAGAGGTGGTCCTTGACTTCACCATCTAAAAAGGAGAAGTAAGGTCAAGCTAAAGACATTAAACAAGCGCATTTAAGAGGCAATCTCATGAATATCCTTTGTAAATATTTTCTTTTATCACTTTAAGTCTTTAAATTCTATAATGATGATTATATCTTGAAACATTATTGTTTTAAAGTCATTCTTTTTGCTCTAAGCTTAGGTACCAAAGAGGAACCATTCAAAGCAAGAATCAAATGCCAAGGATGAATATTATAAAAATACTTCCAATGAGCCAAAATAATTCAACTCTTAATAATCTTCCTAAGGGCTAAGGTATATTCTTTAAATTCAAGAATTTAATTGTACTTCACTATTTTAGAAAAGTATTTTAAGAGTGATTTTTCAAAAGCTTAATTTAAAAAACCTAATGATTTTGATTCATTTATAAACCTTTGGTCTTAATTTTTAAAAATTAAAATTATTTTTCCCACCAAATTTTAAAATTTGACTTTGAGGGTGCTTTAGCAAATTTTTTTTTCCATTTGGTTATGAGATCATTCTTTGAGGACCATTTTGCAAAATCTAAAGTTGCTATCAACTTCAGCACTCCACAATCATTTGCACATGCTTAATGGAGAATCATTATCTCTCTCTCCACTAGCTTAAAGGAATCGACACTCTTGTTTTCAAATGCTAGATTTTTTACTCTTTAAAATTTGAGAGAAACTTTGAGAATTTTTACAAGTTCAATCCTCTTTTCAAGTGTATTACAAGCTTCCTACTTCTCACAACCATCTTTGCATCAAGGAATCAAAGGTATAAATGACAAAAACTTCTCCTTTACTAAGTAAGATTTTCGATTTTTCTTATGAGAAGTGAGTTTGATGTTGCTTGTGAGTTATCTTGCTAGCTTATGCTTAGTTGTTGTATTTTCATGCATTAAATCTTATTGAAAACAACTATAACAACTTGAATCATGGATTGTTCTTCTTGTTGAATAGTGCTTATGAATAGTGTTCGTGAAGAAATTTTGGGGAAATTTAATTTAATTAATTCTTATGTCAAATTGATGGTGCATATGCTTGGAAACATGAAGAATTCAAAAAGTTTACAATTTTGTAAAATTGTCCTATAGGCTTGAAATTTTCGATTTTTATATACTAAAGAAAGGGACTTTTGAATCTTCATTTCACTTGTCATAGTATTGTTATGTTAGCATGATGCTTGTTTCATTTGTTCTTATTCTTAAAAAGCCTTGAATTTTGTTCATTGCTATTGAGTTTGGATAAATTATATTAAGTGCACACTTATCCAAATTTAGGAAAGATCTTAAGTTTAACATGAATATTCTCTCGGTAAAATTTTAAAGCATCTTATGTATAACATTTCATTATTCGGTAACTTGTGAACATTTTGAAAATGCTAAGTGTAGAATCATATGTTGCCCGAAAATTTTAGATCCATTTGGAAAAAAAAATTCGCCTCATTTTGCATTCATTTCGCATAGCATTTAGCTTGAATGATTTAATTAAAGAACATGCTAAAAATCGAAATCTAGATTTATTTTTCTTGAATGTTTAATCTCGATTTAAAGCTAAATACTTCTTAAATCATTTCATTCGTTTATTAAAATTTTAAAACTCACAATGACTACTAAATTTTGTTTGATCCGAAATGGCATCAAGTGAACCACGAAATGTGACCTATGCTAGTTTGTATGATGAGGAGACAAGCCTTTACTTACACCTTCAGGAGAATGCTAAGGTTGTTAAAACCGTTTGAACGAATGAGGATATACTAAGAGAAATGGAGATTCATAATCAAGTTCAAAACTTGATCAAGAAGATGGACATGAAGAACATACTTTCGAAGAATTATGCAACTTACCCCCATCCAACTCTCCAATTTAATCCATAGTGAGCATGGTACAAAGACAAAATTCCTATGAGAGTGCCACTTACTTCACGTTCAAAATAAAGGATGGGTTCTACAAGATATCTCTTGAAGAAATTTGTGAAGTATATTATTTCACTCTGTCAAAGAAGGAATTTAGTTATAGGGACGGTTTGGAAGCGAGGATATTATGAGAGAAAATAGTGCTTGGACCTTATGATGAAGAATCGACCAAACTAACCAAGCTCGGCGAAACACGTGACAAGAATTTGTTGTCGTGCAACTCAAGGAGATAGTGATTGTAAGGTAATTGAGGTTGAAATTTCTCTTCCAAAGTGTGAAGATGATTATGAAAGGACCAAGTTGAGAGATAATGGAACACCATTTCGGAGATGATGTCAACAACAGTGGCATTTTCATTTCCTAGATGCTTGAATACCACGAGGAACTAAGGTCGACAAGGAGGCCATTGATACGAATTGGTGTATTTTTCACACCGTTGTTCCTTCACTTGGATATCAATCTTGGAGAGTTCCGAAGGTTGAGAGGAGTAAAACGGATGGACATGGACCATTTGGTTAATGAAAAGTTCCTTTATGGATATCCCGGTGTCATCTGCACACAAGTGGTTTACTTGTTCATCAATGAAGAGAGAAAAAGAAAAGCGTGCTACTTATCTCTACAAGAGCACACAACCGCCACAAAGGATGAAAATCTCTCATTTATACTCCCTCGCCATCTCCATGTCAACCGCCATACACTACCAAGCGAACCACAGCTTTACAAATCCAACCCCAATGAACAACCACCAAACCAAGAAGAGGAGCATGCCTTCGATTTGGGCTACCAACACGAAGAACCACCCACAAACTATCAAAGCAATGAGTACAAAATGTACCTCAAAAAGAAAATAAACAATCAAGAGAATGTACTTAAAAACAAAGAATCTTCCTCATAAGCCTATGGAGAAAGGTGAAGAAGAACAAAAATTATAATCGATATGCTACCTCAAGTGAGGAAAAGACCGAAGATAAGGACTTGGTTGATGGTTGATTATGGATATCAACAACCAAGGCACTCGGTTGCTCTACTTCTTTAGGTGATCCAAGAACTGCTTGAGCATGGAATGAACCCACCACGAACTTCGTTTCAAGAGCCACCCCGGAGGAGATATGGGAAGGATCCCATCGACCAAACCACATATCGACCAAGGAGCTCAAAACGCTAAACCCATGAGCTCGACTCATCCGTTTTATCCTCGCGACACTTATACACTTGAATGTTCTAAAGGTACCCTACTTACCATTGTTTATACCATTCATATTTTTGGTTTTTGTGTGTTTTTAAAAATTTTTCTCACAGCTTAGAAAGTCCACCCTTGTTATAAAAAGAAAACAAAGAATCCAAAATGATTAAAGTAGTGGCTCTTAAAATCAAAAGAAGGTTAGTAGTTGCTAAGAAGAGAATGTCTAAGAATCTCTAGTTGTCAACAAAAAGAAAAGAAAGAGTGTTCAAAGAATAAAATGCTTATGGTTTCTAGTACTAGGATGGGAATGAGATTAAATAAGTGTCTAGATTTTTAGAAAGCAAATGGGTGGGAATAATTAGAGGAACTAAATGCTTTGTATGGGTAAGTTGTTTGGCTACCACCTCGCTTTTACCTATTGTCTTGCACTACATTTTTCAGAGAAACCACAATAAAATCGAGATAACCCTCTTCTTTTAAACACTTCTTTGTACAAAAACCCTTTCTTAAACTCCAAATTGAATGGATAAGATTCATTTCCTATAAGTAAGAACACACGCCTAAGCTTAAGTGAATATAAAAAAGAATTGGCGGTGGGATTGTTTATGGATGCTTAGCTTAGATTCTAAGAGTTAGTTTTGTGATGATCATTGAGAATTACATAGTCTCTTAGAAGATCCTTGAACCATTATAATTGTCTTTAGGACATTGGGCATAAGGCATTCCTTTTCTATCTTTGTTTTGAGTTCCCGCTTTTAAACCTTGCTTCCGGGTTTGGTCTTTGTTGTTTTGTTGAGGACAAGCAAAGGACAAGTCCGAGGGAGTTGATGTGTACATAATTTCATGCATATTTAGTTTCATTTTAGCCTAGTTTCATTCACTTTTAGGATGTAAATATTGCATTTTAACATTAGAATCCATATAGTTTGAGTCTAGAGTTTAGTTTTAGGATTAGTTCCATATGGATACATATTCTTGCATTTGTAGGTTCTACTTTAGGAGTGGATCAATGGAGGCTCAAGAGATGGATTTGATGTATACATATTTTCATGCATATTTAGATGCATTTTAGCTTAGTTTCATCCACTTTTAGGTTGTATATATGGCATATAAGTCTTAGAATGCATTAGTTTGAGTCTAGAGTCTAGTTTAGAAACATATTCCATTTGCATACATTTTCTTTGCATTTGTAGGTGGAAATTTGAGATGGATTTATGGAGGCTCTAGAGATTGATTCAAGGTGGATTTGGAGCTAAGAAATCAAGGAAAAGAGGAGCTAAATGATATGGAAGAAGCGGGGATCAACAAGGCATTGAAGAGGAGCAAGAAGCCACAAGAAACTGCAAAGGGAACCAGGCATCGACCTAGAGTTCAATGCTGGGTAACCTCAGGTCGATGTTGGGTGACGTTTCCAACATGCTGCCAAACACAACACAGCATCGACCTCCCAAGTCGATGGTGGGTGACCTGAGGTCGATGTTGTGTTGCCTTTACCCGAAAAACACCCTTTTAGGGCTTCCTCTCTTATCTCTTTAGTATAAATAGACCTCTTATGTTCCAAGAACAAGAGACACATCTTTAAGCTTGAAATCACTTCTATTTTCTTTTGTTTTGAGATCTAAAGACCTTGTAATAACTCTTTGTTTTGTTTGAGTGATTTGGATCTTATCTTTCTCATCTGTTTCTTTAGATTTATTCTTCTAAAACCATGGGAGCTCAAAGACCCATTTCTTGTCTTTGGATTTCCATGACTTTTAGTGAGTAGATCCATCTTCGATCTTGAGATATGGTAGGCTAGGGTTATATCTAAGGTTGTAATGGATGTTTAGGCTAGATCTTGGCATAGATTCCTACTAGATCTAGTTTAGTTCTTTAAAGTTCATTGTTTGCTCAAAAATGCCTAGAAAGTGTTCGATGAAATGCTTGTGAGAACTAAATTTATCTTTCTCACCTTGAGCTATGGGAGTAGTTTGCCCAAAGGGACACCAAGGTGTTAAATGGTTAAAAGTGCTTGAGACTCATTATCACATGCATGCTTAGATAGGCAACAAGCAAGAGTTGAGCCTTGTAGTGTGTATAGGTGAATAGATCTTCGTCACGAGAGTGGGTTGATCGATTATAAAGGTATCCTTGGTCTAGGAATAGCTTCGATCCTCCAATAAAGTCTTACTCATGTCCACTATATCTTTAGATTGAACCCGAACCCATAACCATTGTCTGAAGATCCTTTCTTTTGATTCGATCCAAGTTTACTGTTTTCTTGCTTTACTTTTATGCTAGTTTATTTATTGCTTTCTTTTATGCACACTCACTACGGTTAACTTTGATTTCTTTTAGGTTTTGTAGAGACTCGTGACAATCTCTTACTAGATCGCCCCCTAGACTAGAACCCTTAGTGCATTCTCCTTGTTTAGGTTCTACTAGTATAAGCCTCTAAATCCTTTGATGACCCTAAAGTGCTACGATTGACCCCGTTCTCTTGCGGGATTGAAATTAGGGCGATAGGTTTATAAATATTAAACTCGACCCACATCAAGTTATTGGCGTCGTTGCCGAGGACTTAGGCTTTAGCTAGGATCTTCAAAGAGATTTCTAGGATTCAAGGACTAGGATTTTATCTTTTGCTTATTTTATCTAATTTTCTTACTTTCTTTTGATGATTTTCTTTTATTTGTGAAGGTACATGATAACAAGATCAAGAATTGAGCCAAATACAAGACTTCTTGACATCGATCCAACATTGAAAGGCAACACTCAAAACAAAGAAGACCTAGAGATAGACAAGCCCATCTAAGAAGGTTAGGTATGAATCAAGAAGTTGAACAAGAGAATCCTCCACCTATGGAGAACCCCTCAACAAGAACGAATACCCCCTCTCAATCAAGGGAATTTCGTGGGTCAAGGAGACCAAAGAAACCGTCCACTAATGGTGAAGCAGATGAGCCGTTCACTAATGGTGAAAGGATGGGTATAAAACCCCCACCAATCCGAAACAACAATTTCGAGATCAAGTCGAGCTTGATCAATATGGTGCAAAACACTAGATTCTTTGGTCTTTGTTGGAGGCAAGCTTTAAATTTATAATAGCCCGTTTCCTATCAATAACACAATCCGCAAGTGCACGGATATGTCATCGTAGTACTTGGGGGTCGAACCACAAGAAGCAAACCTTAGCTAGTTACAACTTAACTTTGGGAATATACACTCAAGTCTTAGCTAAGCGATCAAAGAAGGTTGGGTTTGTTTTTCGGGTTTTCTCAAGATA
>OVAN01002359.1:0-32321 GCA_900406275.1 Anastatica hierochuntica | reverse complement strand
CGTTTAGACATTTCTCTGAAGCGACGCGGTTCTCCGATGCTTTTGGTGGTTTCGTATCGCCCCGGAAGTTGTATCATGTGGCCTTGTGAGGGTTATCCGAAAGCTATTGATGCTAGCTCTAGCACTCGGATGCTCTAGTTGCTTGCGGGTGGATAGAGTTGATGAGGAGATCGGTCACGATTGACTATACTTATAGTCTTGAAGCTTGTTCGAGAAGAGACGACCAGGATGATAAGACTCTCGATGCTTGAGGACATCCTTGCGATTCTTGTTTCCTTAGGAGGAATCAACGTCTTCGTCTCCGTAGTCCTTTTTAGGCGTCGATTTTGTCGTGACCGTTTTTGACCCCAACATTTTTGTACAACCATTACGTGTAGAAAAAATAAAATAGAATCGTTATAGAGATTACGGATGAAAGGAAGAAGAAAAACTTTCAACAATAAAAAGTATTCTATGTCGTTGTTTATAAGTTGATGTTTGCGGAATCCTCTAGATGTTTTGATGATCACTTTGTTAATGATTTTTCTCCATTTCCTCAAACTTAAAAGGGTCGAAGGAGATAGGGGCCGTCACCAATTTAATTGTCGAGTCTAATCCAGTCAGATGCTGAGTCAGACACGTGACTAAACCAATAGTCTCGTTTTTGATTTTTTTGACTTTTTATTCTTTTTTGGAAAATTTTCCCTTAATTTCGCATTCATTTTCTCTTTTTTCTGCTGTTTTCTGAAAGACTAATTCCATTAATATCGTTCAATCTTGTCATTATTGCTGCTCACCCCCACGCGTGTTGAAACCAGTTAGCAATTTACTACTCCGTCCTATATTTATTAGATGTCATTAAAGATGACTAAATGTTCTATTTTACTTTTGTTTAATAGAATTTTTTTTTGTGTTAAATTAAATGATATTTTGAATTTTCAATACAAAATTAATTATATTATTTTTTTACTTTTTTAAATTATTTGTATTCTGCATATTATTTATTATTGGTTGAAGTATGTTTAAGTAGATAATAAAAGTTGTTTTTTTGTCATCTAGCCTAATGACAAGTAATTCCTCTCACTAGAGGCATGTGCATGGTTTTGTGAGATAGCAGTAGAGGTGATGCAACCACTAGCCCACTTGCTTCTCTCAAAAATGATGTTTTTTGTCATCTAGCCTAATGACAAGTAGTTTATCTCACTAGAGACATGTGCAAGGTTCAAATCCTAGTTCTGTGAGATAGCAGCAGAGGTAGATAATAAATGATGTTTTATTTTAGAAAAACACAAAAACTAAATGTTTTCTTAATCTATGTGTACTATCTTTAAACATCAATTATATTGATACAAAGAGAGTACACTGCTTTATTTGAGTTATTCATTAAATGAGTTAAAATAATAATGATAGAATTGAAAATTTTGACAAATATTTGTATTGAAAATATAAAATGACATTCAAAATGAAACAAAAATTAAAATCTAAAAAGATATTTAAAAAATAACAAAGGGAGTACTAATTTTGTAAAAAAGAGGTTGAATTCATTCATGTCATCCATTATTTTGTATTTAACGATTTAAAGTAATATACTTTTTTTGTGATAACCTATAAAGAAAGTCTTTCCTTGTCCACCGTAAATTATCATTTTGTTTGTCTATTGATACTTGACACTCCTTGTCTAGATCATAGTTCTAACTTGTTCATGAATTATTACTTAAGGTTAAACTTAAAAGGTCAAACACTCGATTTGCAATCGAATTCAATCGGGTTTTACAAGGTTTTGATGGGATAATAAATCGGATAAGCGGATAGTGAGTTGAGTTTCTTTCGAAAAAATGGCTAAACCCAAGAACTTGAGAGGTTTGGGGTCTCGAGATATAAAGGCATACACTGGCAAAAATTGCATGGCGTATTTTGATGAACCCACATGCCCTTTTCAAGAGTTTTGTTGGGGAAGTATTGCCATCCTTCTTTATAGAGATATATCTCTTCGAATCCATTACATGGATGGGGAAGGATTTTTGCGGGTCGGGGAGTATTACGCAAGGGTTTAAGTTGGCTTATAGAAAATGGAGAGATTATTCGGCTTTGGAAGGAACCATGGTTTTCTCCAACACATCCAGCTATCTTGATTGAGTTGTCTCCCTTATCTGCATATGAGATGAGTGTTCCAAATATTATATCTGAGCCAGGATATTGGAATGCGACGTTGATATATGCCATTTTGCCGAGTTGTGCCAGTACTATTCTTAATATACCCATCGGTCGAATCAGGGAAGGTGATCGTTTAGCATGGCTATCTAGTAAAAATGGTTTGTACTCGGTGAAGTCGAGGTATTTGCTGACAACCCAAGAAACTCCAAATACTGGCTTGTTTGATTGGCAAAAGAATATATGGAAGCTAAAGACGCTTTCGAAGATCAAGATCTTCCTATGGAAAGCTTCATCACGAGTATGCCAGTTGGCGAGTAGCTCCATCATAGGGGAGTTTTTGAGGCAGCTGAGTGTCCCCGGTGTGGTTTACTTGAGACAATCGATCATCTCTTATTGTTATGTCCATATGTCCAACGAATATGGGAGCTAGCCCTGATAGATCTTCAGGTTTTTGCTTTATCTCCGACATTAGCCTCCTTTATACATGCAACTCATGTTGCTCGAATTTTGCCTCATGTTGGGTTGAGTGATGGGGATTAGTTTGCTTGGATATGTTGGCTCATCTGGACTTCAAGAAATAAGTTAAATTTTGAAAGGGTTAGCTCACCGGAGGAAGATAATATATCAAGGGCTATTGTGCAAGCCCATGATTGCCATGAAGCGCAAAAGATACTCCCCCGTTTGAGCGTAGTGACTCATGCCGTGACCGTACAAGAAATTTCAGATCAAGCAGTGAAGTGCCTCGCTGATGCTGCTTGGTTACCAAATGCAGAAGTTGTGGTCTGGGATGAGTGTTTAAGACAAGTAGTGATCAGATAATCTCTGAGTATTTGGAGACGAAGGCGAATGTAGCCTCTCCGCTTATAGAGAAAGCATGGGTTATATGGCGGTCTCTACAATGTGCATTGGAGTTGGAAACACAAGTGGTTTATATTCACTCGGACTCTCATGTGCTTATCAACTTATTATTTAAGAATGAAGATCGAAATGAAGTTTATGGTCTTTTATTGGATACCTGACATTTTGTATCAATGTTTGATGTTATTTCTTTCTTGTTTATTTCGAGAACATCTAAAGTTTTGATTGATTCTCTTGCAAAGAATGACGTGGCTGCGTCGTTTGCCTCAATAAAGAGTGCTGAATAAAGTTGTTTCAGTTTGTGAAAAAAGAGTTAAAGATTCAATTCCACAGAAGATGGGGTGTGACTATTATTCGTTATATGTTATTCGATTTTGGGTCGGTCCTGATCAGCGCTTTAAAATTGATTTTCTAGGGGTTTGGATCTGAATAATACAATTTCTAGATCCGAATATTTGTATCCATACATATTATATAATATAAAAATATCAAATATATATATATATATATGCAAACTATATAATGTCTATGTAAAAATAAATTAATTTACATTCTTAGCTAATGTTTAATAATATATTCTATTTTATTTATAAATATATATATTATTCACTAATTTTTTGTTTTAAATTTAAATTAACTTTGTTTTTAAAAGTATATATAAATCTGGATCTGTATATCTGCAAACGTTCTGATGCTCTAGATCTGGATAGTAATTTCACGGATCCGATAAATCTAAATCCAAATACCTCGAAACACCTTCGATTTTTGGACCGTTCCACCCTTGCCATAGAAACATATTACATGTTTTTGAGCCAAGGTAAAATATAATTAAGGGTGAATTTGTTAATAACTAAAACAAAAATTGATAATTTACATTTTAGAAATTAAGAAAAATTAATATAACATTGGGGGTTTTACAGAGAAATTTTTCTTTGTGAACAAAAAAAGAAATTAAAGGGAAAAGTTGTAATTTTTGTTGTTTTGAAGAATTGGAAACTAATTATTTTTTGGTTTCCTATTAATAAAAAATGACTAACTTTTTCCCACAACGTGCCACATCATCATTTTCGGTTGACGTAAAGATGACAAGTGTATGTATAATTTGAAACTATTAAAATTAATCGTTATATTAAATATATAAACTATTAAATCGATATTTAATCAGAGAATATGAAAGATCGTTTCTTTTATTTTCAAGAGTTTAAATTAAGAATCAAAGAATATAAAAGGTCGTCATCTTTCTTGCTAATAATTTAAAATTTATAATTGCATTATTATCTCTTAATTGATGGAAAACTTTAACAAAATAACTGAAGCACAAATATGATTTTACGATTTTACATCGATCAAAAACGCAAACGCATGCATCTGGATATGATGCAAGGGACCTTCTGCAAACTGTAGATGGTAGAAGTAAATCATTCAGATTATGATATGGTGGTATGATAACCTCTTGCAACAAGCGATCGTGATAATTTCAAGCTCTTTCATATATTCTTGTTATTGATGAGATTAGTGAGATATAATACAATATAAAAATTTTAGTCCATAAACTAATATTGTATTACATTTTTCTTTGTATTTTGCATTCTTAATTATACTAATTTTTCATTCATTAGTTTTTATTAATTACTTGTTCTTTATTTTCTTCTTTCATCCTAATTTGAATCGTATAAGATTTAAAAAAATTTTAATATATGAATTTAGTTTTTATTTTACACTTATTTTCTAAAATTCATCATTTTTCAATGCCTTATGTTTTTTTTGTTTTGTATCCTTTATTTTCTTCTTTATTTTTATCGTCTTCCATATTGTTGTTTTGCATATTTTTATTTGCTTTTTATTTTTTTATAATTTTTCGATATCGTTTCTCAAATAGATTTTATGCCTTATGTTTTTGTAATTTTAATTTTTTTATCTTGTTTGAAAATGATATGTAGTGTAACTTCAAAGACTCTAAACTCTCTTGTTGATGAATTATTTATTTTAAAATTATATTTTTTTATTAACTCTATTAATGGCTCTTCTTCTCTCTCGGATATTGAAATTGTTAGTGAATATATTCAATCTTTATATAAGTACAATATTATCTTATTTTACATTATTTAGTTCTATTTATAAAATAGTTTTTGTGAAGTTGTCATGTTAATCTATTACAATTTATGAAGAAGAAAAGTCAATAAAAAAGTTGAAGAATTATTCAAACACCAAATGAATGTAACAAATTTAATTTTAATGTTTTTTAAATAACTCTAATTAATTTTCAAATGATGAGGTCTCATCCCATGAAGAGTTCCCTTCATTTTTATAGTATAGATCCTATAACTAACATCAAATTATATTTTTGTGACGAAAAACTGTAATGTCTCTCCCAAACGTGAATCAAAATAGATTTCGAGATCTATTTGTTTTGAGAAGTATATTGACACGCATCTAAAGTAAACTCATTCGATAACATCTATCTTGGTTGTTAAAAGATAAATAATATCATAATAATAGAATGCTGTGACTTCAACTATTATAAATGGTGTGTCAAATATGAAAAGTTGCACGAAAATAATTTAATATTTTATCAATTACCTCGAAGAGTCTTAATTTCTAAGTGAAAATTCATATAATACTTTTACGAATCAAAATGCAGTTGTTTTCATTATTCAGTTAGTGTCGTTGTAATTTCCATTTTGTTTTAGAAATTGTTCTTGATATTAAGATCGGATGAAAATTTGATTGTTAAAAAAAGTTATAAGATTGAATAAATAAATTCAATTTGAAAACCTTCATTTATCCTTTTAACGTTAAAAAATCGAGTGTCACTAGAAACAGAACAAATCCTTTTGTTAGGAGACATAAGATCCCGGTTAATCTGTTTACGCTGAAAACAAAAAGAGCAATCGCATCAGTTGTTGGTTATTTAAAACACATAGAATTTGACCCGAATAAACCACATGTTTTTCCTTATGTTCGAGCCTTAGTAATAATTGATTTGGATCGATCGTTCTGGGACGTCAAAACAATAAATCTTCCCTTAGGAGGAACTGAACTAGTGGAATTTTGAATATGAACATATGAGGAAGAAGTGTTTTCATTGTATGTGGATGACTCACGAGAGGCAAAAGTGCCCATTAATGTAGCAGCAAAGAGAGGTTGGTGTTGCCACGAGTCAGAAAATGAACCAAACAGCTATAATTCAATCTTTCCCCAGACAACATCATAATAACTTGTCAGAACAACTATTACCTCTGTTGGCTACGTTAGTCCCTCCAGGTTTCATGCCGAGACCAACTCTGGTGAATTCAGAAGTTCTTGAACAGATGCAAATCTATATAAACTGTGTTGATGGCGATGAAAGAAGATTGAGGGAACTAAAGATGAAGAAGGTCCTTGATGAGCTCTCCAGAGATCCAGTGGCACAAATCTCTTACTTACGACTTGAGAATCCTCCGATTATTAGTCCGGTGTTGAACAAAGGCAAAGGTTTGGTTTTTCACTTCAGGGGGTGGAGGATATGCAACCATACAACCATGAGGTGATTGCTAGGGGAAAAAAAGAAGTTGGAGAATTGGTTTCAGTGAAAAATGTAGTTGCTACTGTAAAACATGACGAGATGACGCGACTTCAGACTAAGACCATCAAAACGCAAAGAATCCAACTTCTTATGGCTTTGTATAACAGATTGAGGTTGGTGATAGTAAAGGAATGATGTATGCTACGCCTATGGAAGAAGCTCTGTTTAAATTTAGCTGCACGGGAACAAAACGTGATGATATCGCTGGTCAAAGTAACAGTGTGAAAAGGAAAAGATCTTTCATGGTTTAGGAAAAACAAAACCAAGTCGAATGACCCGTCAAGACACTTGACTCCTATTCATTTGACGCAAGAAACTAACAATAAGGGGTATGATGTTGAGCTGCCAATGAAGAGGAAAACATCTGAGGAGGGTGAGATATCTTTGAAATGCTCCAACCAAGCTGATAGTTTGATGGTTCACCTGAAACTATCCACGTCTAAATGATAGTTCTCAGTTGGAGCTGTCAAGGATTGAGAAGTGACTTGACAGTTCGACCCCTTGAGGAAATGGTTCGTGAACATTTCCCGGATTTTTTGTTTCTCTTAGAGATAAAAAAAAAAATTCTAGTAATCACGTGAGTAAGTTACAAGGATCGCTAGGATTTGATCATAGTTTCTTGGTTAATGCGAATGCTCTCAGCTGCGGCTTATCTATGTTTTGGAGAGGTTCTTATATTGTTTAGGTCTTACATGCAAGCAAAAGAATTATTGACATCTAAGTTAAGCTAGGGTCATCAACGTTCTTCCTCTCCATTATTTATGGAGATCCCAACAGATTGCATCGAAAGGATGTGTGGGATGGTACTGCTAATATCGGTGAGCATAGAGATGAAGCTTGATTCTTGGTTGGTGACTTTAATGAACTGATGAACGATGCAGAAAAGAGTGGGGATCCTATAAGAACCGAAGAATCTTTTTAAGACTTTTGTTCATTTGTTAATGCTTGTAGAATCAAGGAAGCTCTGCATATAGGAAACTGGTTTTCATGGGCTGGTACAAGAGAAATTCTAAACTCTAATGATATCAAGGAGAAGGTTTTGGTTCAAGGCAGATTAGATAGGGCCTTTGGGAACACTGAATGGATTCGACTATTTCCCTGATCGCAAGTTGAATACCTAGAGATTTGGGGATAAGATCACCGACCCTTAGTATCCAGAGTATATGTGTGACCTATGAAACATAAAGGGAGATTTACTTTTGATACGAGATGGTGTGATAAAGAGCATATAGTGGAAATGGTTTGGAAGGGATGGAACAAAGAAAACAATAAACAGAGAACTGTCTCTGGTCGTATACGTGATTGCCGACGAGAGTTAGATGTTTGGAAGAAAGGCACTGTTTTGAATTCGAAGGTTCAAATACAGAGACTCTCTTATGATATTAATACCGAATCCAGCAAAACGCAACCGAACTTCCAAGTGCTGGCAAAACTAAAGCATGAGTTGGCTCACGCAGTCAAGGAAGAAGAAGCTTACTGGAGGCAAAAGAGTAATGTCTTATGGCTCAAAGATGGTGATAAGAACACCAAGTTCTTTCATGAAAAGACAATGTGTAACACGATCCATTTACTGTTGGATGAAAATGAGATTGAGAGGTTGACGGAAGCTGAAAAAGGTGGAATAAATGTCTAATATTTTCTTTCAATCGTCACAATTGAACCTTAGTGAAGAATTTTTATGGGCCTTTCAATCCAAGGTATCGAGCAAGATGAATGAAGAACTAATTAAACCGGTTATTGACAAGGAAATCAAGAAAGCAGTTAAAGCTATTAAGAAAGATAGCACACCGGGAGCCGATGGAATGCCTGGATGCTTTTTCCAAAAGTTTTGGAGTATTATTGGGCCACAAATTATATACAAGAAGTGAATGACTTTTTTGCTTCGGGTATCATGCCACCAAAATGGAATTTTACACAACTTTTCTCACTTCCAAAGAAAGCTAATGCGAAGTCTATGATGAATCTAAGACCTATTAGTTTGTGTTTCATAGCTTACAAGGTGATTTCCAAGATTTTGTGTAGTCGACTCAAAAGGTTTCTTCCACAGTTAGTCTCTCTGACATAAGGGGCATTTGTTTCGGATAGGCTCATATCCCATAATATCTTGATCGCACATGAGATGATCCACAAAATTAAAACTAATCCGAGCTTAAAGGATGATTATATCACGATAAAAACATATATGTCAAAGGCTAATGATCGCGTGGAGTGGAATTTTCTCGAGGAATTGTTTAGAAGATTGGGGTTTGATCAACGTTGGATTACATCGGTGATGGCTTGTGTCTGGTCTGTTTCGTATACAGTTTTGATCAATAGTGAAGCTCATGGTCATATATTACCCGAGAGAGGCATACGACAAGGGGATTTGTTGTTGCCATTTCTGTTTATTCTATGTGTAGAGGCCTTAATCCACATCACGAACAAAGGCAGAGAGTGATGGTTGCATATCGTGAATGAGGTTAACGACAAGATGTCCTTCATAACAACATCTTTTATTCGTGGATGATAGCCTCTTTCTTTGTCAGACATCCTTAACAGAATGTCTTGAATTCCTTTGTTGCCTTAAGATATATGGTAGTGCTTCTGGTCAGGAAATCAATTTCCGCAAATCGGCGGTGACTTTCGGAAAAGGTATTGACCCGATCATGAAAATGGTAATATCATGCTTGCTAGAAATTTTCACAGAAGGTGGTGATGGTTCATATTTAGGGCTACCAGACTGTTTTAGTGGCTCGAAACAAAAGTTATTAACTTTCGTTAGGGAAAAGCTTAACAAACGACTTAGTGGGTGGTACGCCAAAACGTTTTCCTTAGGAGGAAAGAAGGTACTCCTTAAGTCAATTGCGATGGCTTTACCTATATATTCTATGACTTGTTTTCGGCTCACTGAATTTCATTGTCAAAAAATCACAAGCGCTATGATGAGTTTTTGGTGCAACTCTTATGAAAAGAAAAACAAGATACATTAGGTCTTTTGGAAGGAGCTGTGTAAATCTAAGGAGAATGGTGATATAGGATTTCGAGATTTGGAGAATTTTAATCAAGCTTTGCTTGTTAAGCAAGCGCGGAAATTCATCAATGAACCAGAGGCACTTGTATCTCGAGTACTCAAGGGAAGATATTTTTCAAGATCAAGTTTCTTAGAATGTGGAAAGAAGTATAGGCCATAATTTGCTTGGAGAAGTATTATTCATTGGAGGGAGTTGCTACTAAGAGGATTAATGAAATATGTGGAGAATGGAAAGCAAATCAAAGTTTTGTTAGATAAGTGGATCTTCGACACTCAGCCAAGAAGACCATTTAACCTTCAACAAATAACTGACTTAGAATTGCAGGTTTCATATTTAATAGCTAGTGATGGCAGTTGGAAGCAGGATGTGTTAAGGCAACTTTTCCTTGAAGAAGATGTTCAACGAGTCATGAAAACTCCTACAAGGAGTTTCGATGATAAGTTGATATAGTCTTACACTAGGAATGATTCTTATTCGGTTAAAAGTGGTTGTTGTGTTTTGTCGAATCATCAAACTGTTTTTTGTCTGCCAATGGACCCGCAGAAACAATGTATTGTTGAGTTGAGAAAAAGAATTTGGAAAATGAAATCGAAACCGAAGATTAAATTCTTTTGGTGTAGGTCGGTTTCAGGTGCATTGGCGGTGGCGGATCGGCTAAGGAATTGCAACATTCAAGTTGATGGCGTGTGTAAGTTGTGTGGCCAAGACACAAAGACTATTTCTCATAATGTTTTCTTATGCACCGTAGCACAATAGATCCTGGAGGAGGCTCGCGTTCCACGACCGATCGCGGGTTATTCAGGTTTGGTCCATGAGAACATTGGACACATGTTGGAGGTGATGGATGATTCTCATACTTCGTTGGAGATCAAGCGACATATCCAGGGGATCTTGTGGAATATTTGGAAAATGTGAAACGTGATCTAATTTGTTGAGAACCAGGAATCAATAGGAAGAATTGTCCAAAAATCAAAGGATGATGCTATGTTTTGGTTTGAATTTAACAGTAAAGACATGTCTTCAAGTAAGGGTGGTCTAAGCTCTGATATACTTGGAGAAAAATGGCAGAAATTGAGCGATGGAATGGTGAAACACTGGAGGAATGCTCATCTTCACAGTGGTGGTGCTTGGATAACACGAGACCATGAGGGCCGAACATTGTTTCACTCAAGAGAAGCTTTCGTGAACTCGCACAACAAGATAATTGCGGAGCTAAAATGTATCGTGTGGGTTATGCAAAGCCTTAGGGACCTTCGGTTCAGGAACATCGTGATTGCCACTAATTGTAAGAGTGCATATGAGGCGATTTTGAAATCGGTTGAATGGCCGAGATATAACCATTTTGTTTCCAGGATTTGGAACCTTCAAGAACTTTGATGGCTGCCAATTCGATTTAAACTGTGTTCGAGCTAATCCCATAGCATATGACATCGAAAAGAGCGTCACAAGAGATGAGCGTTTTCAATTGTACCTTGCTCTTGGTGGACCGACATGGTTACATGATTGACTTCGTAGTGTAGTTTGAACGAGACCCCCTTAGGCATCTTCTGTTAGATGTTGGTCTGGTTTCTTCCTCTGTTTTATGTTCTGTTCTGTTCTTTTTATAAGAGCTGATATTATTTATTTTTCATTAATAATTACATGACGTTAAAAAAATCATTTTTTAAGCATTGATTTTTTTCTCCAACTAATACATTAATTATTAAAAATATACCGCGATTAGAGATCAAAAAATAATTTAACGCTATCTTCGAGATTTGTTTCCATTAAATTCTGAATTGCAGTGAAATTCTACATGATATTAAAGTTTTACAACTTTAGATACTATTTGAATATCAAACAATCAATATCGAATAATATTAAGATTACAATTTTCTTGGTTCTTATTACTAAAACATAATCTTCTATTGCGTTTGTCAAAAATATAATTTTCTTTATAACATCTTACTTGGTATTTCGGATGGAGGACCAAATTTGTTTTGAAAGGTACATTGAAATGTCATTAAGCTAAAACTTATTTTATAACATCTTACGTGATGAAAAATATAACTAATATCATAATATGAGAAAATACATAAGAAAAAATCTTAGTTTATATCAATTACCTCAAAAATCATATTGGAAAAAGTTAGGTGAAAATTAAAATAATTTCTTAATAGATTAAATATAATGTTTTGGAATAGTTTCGTTTATAACCCTAACCGCGACGCTCTCCGTCTCCGAAATCGAGGCGGCCACTTTGCAACCGCTTTCCGATGTCGGCAAGCTAAGGCTTCGTCGGCGTTGAGCTTTTTTGATGCATCTCTTATTTTTCTTTGTCTCTTTGCTCTTTCTAAACTTTTGTCTCTTTTTTTCTCCTTTTTAATTGATGTTCATTATGAGATCTGGAAGTTAGCTTCAGAGAAGTTTTGGGATTTATCGCACACGGTGGTGAAAGGAGAAGATCCACTATGTAGATCCATTGACTACGGCATTGTGCTCACTCTGCTTAGTCTATTTATCAGGTTTGACCGCAACACATCCAACTTCCACCGTGTTTCGCATCTCGGGTGAAAGCCCTAAAGAGCTTGGAGTATTTAGCTGTCAAAATGCTCACACATATTTCAATTTTAACGGTATATCTGGGCTCAAATGTGTACTTAATTGCGCATCCACTATGCTTTTAGTCGATTTCAAAGCTCTTTCAGCCTGCTCTTATATCAAGTTGCCTACCAGCTTAGCATTGGATGATGAATATTGTCTCGGGAAGATAACCCCAAGAACATTGCCCACTGGGAAAATATCTCAACTAGTATGTTTCGCGGGGGAAGATAATCTTGTTATGCTTGTCAAAGATAATTCCAACCACTATAATCGACTACTAAAGACACGAATAGTGGCTCCGAAAACTGATGGATCCGGAACGTCGTTCTCTTCTGTAATGAGGATTTTTCGGTTCAATGGACCTCATAGTTGGTGTGTCCTTGTATAGTTGTATCAGACCGGAATATTTACACCTCTCAAGTTGCACCTGAGATTAAATTCATCAGTTTCTCGATGGTTGTTATTGAGTAATATCCCTATCTCCGGTTTACAAACTTTTATAGAGTCTGACGCGATTCTTCAGCTCTAGAAATTTTTGTTAGACTGCAAATAGTGACATCCTACTATGGTTTGCTGAGATTCTGGATTTTGATAGTTATGAAATTGGTGCCTTCAACTCTTTGATCCTATGTGTTTTCTTTGTGGTTACCAATAACCAACACTATCAAGAATTGTTACCGCCAACCATCATATGGAGCGCGAAGTCTTGAAATTTCCAAGCTCAACTACTTAAGAATGTTGGCTCGAGTTATTTTGTGCTCAAGAGAGATTGAAGAAGTTAGTCCCTTAGACATATCCGCATCGGAAGTGTCTTCTCAAAACTCCTCATGTTGGGGTCATGAGAGATCTTTTTCCCCCTCCTCCTCTTTTTAGGAGAGAATATTTCCATCAAATGTGCTCTTTTCGAAAGAAACTCTTTTCTTGGCTCCAACGCCAAATAATTTCTTCGTTTTCCTAATCGTTTGCTATCTTGTGTAATGGTTCATTCAGGACCAGAAGATGCAATGAGACTCATTTCGATGAGAACCGAAGTTTTGGAGTGGTGTTCAAAGTCACAACATAAGGTGGCTAATCTCAAGTTAGAAGTATTTGAAGAGCGGTGTAATTTTCGTGATTTTACTCGCATGTGACATCTTTACTTTCGATGCCATACCGAACTTGTTTAAGTTTGAAATCTTATATTTTATGGTTTTGTCTTCTTTGTTCTTGTACTAGCACATCCATTGTATGATGATATTTTTATCGTATGAATGAAAATATGTTTGATAAAAAAAATTTATGTTTTGGAAGTTCATCGTGTTCAGTCTAATCATTAAAGTTTTTATATTCTTTAACAAAATGATTTTTCCTTTTTCAGACGAGTGTTTAGGGTTGTCTTTTAAAGAAAGAATGAAGATTATGTTACTAAAGAAATTCATTTATTAAAACAATTAGCATAAAAATTTGCTTTTTTTAACACTGCTTCTTTATTGATGGTAAAATGATCAAAACAGAGTATTGTGTTTGAAAAACAAATTATTGAGCCTAACCAAAGAAAAGAATTCTATCATTAAACCAATTAAGGCCATTTGTAGTGATGTATGATTGGAAACGGTTGGAAATGGTGATGCTCTTTTCAAGGTCGTAGGCTATAGTGTTACTTTTCTTGTTCACTTGGTTAAAATTCCATAACTCAAAGTGATGTAATAGCCGGTGTATGTCCCCTAAAATGATGCGGAAGATAGGGTAGCAGTGAGGCTTCAACACCGCATTTAGAGCTTGTTGAGAGGTGATATCGAAAATTAGCTTAGTGGGACTAATGTTGGAGAGGCTTTCCACAGCCCAATGTATACATTGGAGCTCTGCTTCGAGTGTAGCTGAGATAAAGGGGAAGGCTCTACGACCATGTGTATGGCATAAGCCATTCTTGTCCCGTAATATCCAAGAAGAGCCACAATATGGACTACTTTGTTTCCAAGACGAACTAATGTTGCATTTCATTAGACCGACAGGAGGAGGACGCCATAGGACATTAGTGAGCTGTACCAACGGCTGAGAATGTACATGATCAAGCTATAAGGTATTTCCGGTCACCCATAATTCTGCTTCTTCTTTTGCCTTATCAAAAATCATTTCCGGACTGGAGGATACTTGTTAAAAAACAAGACGATTTCTTGCCTTCCATACTTGCATCTTCTTTCCCATTGGAGGTGATGAAGGTTTAGAAGAACAGAGGATTGCGTAAACCCGTGTGCAAGAATCAACTTTGGGACAAGTTGCCAAACTTGTTTTGCTCTATCACACCCAAATAACACATGGTTGATGGTCTCAAATGCAACACCACAACTTAAACATGTGGTCTAATCCCAGATATTTCGTGTCTGCAAACGATCGTACACGGCCAGAGCACCAGCTAGAGCCTTCCAAAAGAAGTGTCTAATTTTTGGTGTGGAAACTCGGTATTGGTCTTGCTCATCTCTTTGTTTCCCACAATTTGTATCCACTCAATTATGTATTTTTCTACCGTCTAAAAATTTTTCTCTCCATCATCTTAATCAATATTGTAATAAGTCTTGCCTCTCCATGAACCGAAACATTACCATTTTCATACTTTCAACAACTGACACCTTATCTAAAACATAATAATCAAAAGTCAATAAAAAAAGATTAATACAACTTGACTCTTCTATCTATTTCCAATTCTACCACTACTGTTATTTCCTCTAACCTTAATCCTCCATCTCTGTCACGACCAATTTTTCCGCATCACCATTGTTCCTTACCTCAACGGGACCCACCCATCGAGACAATATAGAATCAGATGCAAAAACACGAGAAAGGAGAAGTTTTTAAGATGATTATTTTATCTGTCACCGTCTTGACAACTTTTGGAATCGTTTTAGCAGTTTATGTTATTAGAGTTTTCTCTCTCCGTTCGAGATTCAGGGAAAGGAAGAAGATGAGTAGTAAAATTTCATCATTTAAGCGGGAATAGAGTTAATCTTAAAGAATTGTTTATGAAGATCATATTTGTCTTTGTGTGCTTAAATATGACAAAAAGAATCACAAGGTATGTTCATCTACAATCAAATTTGGTTGCTCAATCAGTAGTCACGCGCCACGCTTCAGATTTCCAATATTCAAAGTCTTGTAGACCACAAGATCAATATCAGAGGTGTGTTTCACTCTAGCAAGTGGAGATTATCACATTTAACTATCAAATCTACAGAGGAAAGAGAAGTGGAGAAGAGGATGTCATGTGCTGCATTTTAGAAGAAAGTTCGATATGTTTTGAAATCAGTTGATTCAGTGTTGTTGGTGGTTTGCATGATTGATGATGGTGATGAGAGATTGTCTTTGCCATATGCTAACGACTAGAAATTTCATATAAAAAGGTGATTAAGTCTACTTATAAAGATGATGCAAAGAAATACTAACCTTTCTTGTGCGTGATAGATTACCATTGGAATTCATTCTTTTATTATTCTTTGTCATTCTGATTTTATGGCGGTATGGGTATGGTTTATCGCTAATTTTGTTTCACTTATTATAGAATCTTCTATACTTTATTTAGTTTTTGTTGTTAATGCATATGAATCTCTAACATCCCGAGATTGTTGCGACGTTAATGAATGTATTGTTCGGCTTGAACTTAATACTAATAGAAGAATCGCAACACTGATGCAAGTGATATATATGAGACATATTGACAATGCAACCATTGTTCTTATAATTTTTGGCTAAAACATCTCCTTTTTGTTTGTTTGAAATATTTCAAATTATGGATTATACTTCTCGAAAGTCCATTTTGGATCGGTCATACCCATTATGCGATGGCTAAATGATGAAAGACAACCACCAACTCTTAACTACAACTTGGTCGATCGTGTTTTAATAATCTTTTGGTTCCGGAAAGGTAAATTGTAATTCTTCCAAAAGTAATTTATTTCCAAAACCCAACTAAATTCAAAACCAAATAACTCGAACTGAAATCAAACCAAACTGATATACTTTAGTTCTGAATAAGATCTATTTTTTAGAAAGCGACTATTTTTTTATTTTAGTTGACTTCTTAGCAAAACGAGATTTTTCTGCTAAGATTTCTTCACTTTGTGAATTTTAATAAAATTTATTCTTTTGTTATAACGCCCACCAATAAAATAAAATAAAATGACTAACTCAAATTTTTATTTATAGACCACAAATAGAATAAAGTTTTCCCTACATATAATATAAACCCATTTACATAATTAACATAAAAATTAATAAAAATAAAAACAAATTCACTAGTTTACACTCAGAGAACGAAATCAATATAGATATAACTACGAAAAATTTATACACAAACTTTACAACAACCATTAACATCTTAACATAAAATTGTGAACTTAAGCTGTTTTCTTTTTAAATAACAATATTACTAGAGTTTTGACCCGCGCAATCGCGCGAGATTTTTTAAATAATTTTATATATTATTAATCATGTTTAGATTTTTCGAGTATCGAATTTATAATTTTCGGTTATTTCGAGTTTCGGATTCGGGTTCAGATTCAAAATTTTTAGACTTTTTAGTTATATCGAATTCTGAGTTCGATTTAGATTTGAGATCTTCGAACTTTTAGATTTCCTCAGATACTCATATGGGTTCAGTTCGGATAATATCCAATACCCGAAATATCGTGAAACAAAACCCGTTAGAGTATTTAAAAAAATTATTAGANTATAGTTTATATAAATTATTTATAAATTTCTATAGATTTTTCTAAATTTTATCACTTTATAATTTTTTTTGAATTTTCGTAATAAATTTTATTTAGAAAAGAATAATATTGTAATATATTTATTTTAAATGTTATGGATTTATTTTAAATTTGAAAACAAACTATATTTAAATTTGCTGAAAATTGATGATTTTAAATTGTGTTGATTTACAATTTTGATATTGATTAAGTGAAAAAAATATTAGAATATTCTAATATGTTTGTTTGAATATGTAAATGAGTAATTAGAGTTATTTTAATTTATTAGATACATTTAATAAAATTTTTAAAATATGTTCACATTAAAAATAAAATAGATTAATTTACAGAAATACACTTAAAAGGAAAAGAAATTTTACATTTACACCTGTCTTTTAATGGTTATCAAATATACACCTCAAATATTATGGTTTAGGGTTTAGGATTTAAGGTTTAGTGATTAGGGTTTAGAGTTTAGCTATTAGGGTTTAAAGTTTAGGAATTATGGTTTAGGGTTTAGAGTTTAACGTTTAGGATTTCTTTTAGTTTAAGGGTATAATGGTCTTTTTCATTAAAAAGGGAGGTGTAAAAATAAAATTTTTTCGAGCAGGGGTATTTTTGAAAAACAGACAATACAAAGGTGTATTTTTGTAAGTCTCCCTTAAAAATATCACACATGAAAAGGTCTATGCCTTCCCTTTTAATAAGATAGATAAGCTGATAACAAATAACAAATTAAAACACTATAAAATATAAAAAAAAACATTTAATAAAAACGCACGGCGTAGACGGTGTCTACCTAATTTGATTAAAAAAAAAGGGTGATGGGTGTATATTTTATGATGGAGGTGGTACCCACCATGTCCGGTTTAGAGTAAACCGATCCAAAACAAAACCAATTGAGGGCCCAGGAGTCCAGTGGGGCGCCAAGTCCCGATAAGAAGAGGTCGGCCTCTCACGTTGAAGAAAAGAGAGGCCCACACAGTTCAAAGAAAGGATGAATCAAAACTGATGAATCGACATTGAATGAGAGGGGTTAATATGCATTAATTGAGCGGTTACAAGGAGAAGAAAGGATAAAAGGAAGAGAGGGAGCTCAAGGATGGGGATCGGTTTTTTCTTTTGGGAGCAATTGTTAGCAATAGAACTTTGTATTAACATTTTAAACATTAATAAAACTCTCATCTTTCCCAATCACGTACTAAATTGCATACCCCGTATTCTTGAGTGGATTTCGGATCCAACAATTGGCGCTAGAAGGAGAGGGATTCCGCATCGCTACATCAGCGTTCCATGTAAGTTAGTGTACGTTTTTTGATTATTTATTCCTTTTCTCCTTTTCATTTGCAGGAAGTCATGTCTGGCGACAACGGAGCCGATGGAAGAACAAGCCCAACTCTCCCATGGATTCACGACAGCGACAACGTCAACATGACCGCCGAGATTCGGGAGCAAGAACAAACCACTCCGGCGTTCGACGCCCAGGCGGCGTCAGACCTGGTCCCGGAAAACATGCGTGGCATCTTTGCCCTGCTGGTTGAAAGAACCGCCAGACAAGAAGAGCAAGACCGGAAATCGAGACAACGGTTAGAGGAGCTGGCGCAGTCCCAGGCTACCCAGCTTGCGAGGATAAATTCTCTAACCCCGACCTCACCACGCGAACTCCCGGCTCTGGAGGCCCGACCTGAGAACGGTGCAACCCACACTTATCAGAGGCCAGGCGGAGATCGGCATCTGGGACAATAAGACTCGGCTCTGGGAGGGGTGTCGGCTCATGCGGATACCGAGCTGCAAGTGCTAAAGCAGACCCTCGCCCAGGCAACAGCCGAGCTCCGGACAATGCAGTCACAGATTCACAAAGCAACCAGGTCGGCGCCGGAGGTTCATCGAGTCATTGAGGAAACCCAACGGACGCCCTTCATAAGCTGAATCGTAGGCGCCACTATTCCGAGCATCAAGCTCAAGATCGCACCCTATGAGGGTAAAACAGATCCCCGAGCTCACATGACTGCATTTTGCATCGCGATGGGGCAGACCAAATTCAATGAAACCGACAAGGACGCCGGATACTGCTAGCTCTTCGTCGAGAACCTCTCCGGAGCGGCTTTAAATTGGTTCTCCCGCCTAAAGGTGAATTCCATTGATAGCTTCAATGAGCTATCAACAGCTTTCATCAAGCACTATTCCATGTTCATCGAGAAGGGAGCTTCCGATGCCGACCTCTAGACAATGACCCAGAAGAAGGACGAATATTTACGATTGTTTTTGTCCAGGTTCAAAGTAGTTATTTCCAACGTGGTCGTCAGCGATGAAGCGGGCATCGCAGCCTTACGAAATGCTCTCTGATACAATTCACGCCTTCGGGAGGACCTCATGCTTAACCGACCTACTTCCTTGGAGGACGCTCTCCACCGAGCTTCAAGGTTTGTAGAAATTGAAGACGAAAAGAAAGCATACGCGGAGAAGCACGCCTCGACAACGAAGACAAGGTCCAAGGAGAAACCAAGGGAGGAAAAGACAACAAACAGTCCTCCAGCGGACACCGACCTGAGGGAAGCAACTCCAAGCATAGGTCGTTTCAGATATCGAACCCATGAAGTTCGGATCGGAGCTCGGGAGCAAACTCCAATTACAAGTCCACGTCCAACACCTGGACACGAAGCGACGGGGTCAGGACCTCGGAGAAGTTCTGCAAATATCACAATACCTCAGGCCACACAACGGAAGAGTGCTACAGATTCAAGCAGTACTTGTTTAACAAGTACAAGGCGGAAGAGTTGGCTAAGAAAAACGATGACCACGAGGGGCGCGACCTCACAGTGACATGGAACCACCAAAACGAAATAGGGAGGCAAGGCAAATGGAGAAGACAGAACCTCCTACAGCTCGGAAGCGAATCAATATGATAATGGGGCCAAGTCCTTTCTTCAACGACATAGTCCGGTCAATAAAGAGTTACAGCAGGCAGGCAAACTCGACGACCGACGACGTGCAGGCGGCAATCAGAGAAGATACCGTCATAGAATTCTCGGAGTGGATAACTAGGAGCGTCGCGTGTCCTCATAACGACGCCTTGGTACTCGAACTCATGATTGAGGACTGCGAGATAGCTAGAGCTTTAATCGATTCAGGTAGCTCGGTGAATGTCCTCTACAAGGAGACACTCGACAAAATGGAGATCCCAGAGGAGCGCATAAAGAGATCGAAGCAACCACTAACCGCCTTCAACGGTGCTACCACAATGTCGATGGGGACAATCAAGCTCAACACTTTCATATGCGGCGTCAAGATGGAGACCAAGTTTACGGTGGTAGAAGCTCCAGATATATACAATGCGATATTGGGAACTCCTTGGATTCACTCGATGCGAGCAATCCCATCTACCTACCACCAGTGTATAAAGTTCCCTACCGAGCATGGGGTAGTAACCGTACACGGGAGTCAGCGGACAGCAAGATTGTGCTATGTTAATGAAAACAAACTACGCAGATCCCAAGAGCAATACACATTCCAAATCCGAGCTCCGGAGTCGAGTCAGGAGGCAACAGATCAAGCCTAACCATCCAATCCCGAGCTCAGTAAAGTCAGGCAGGTATGTATTGACCCCAGCAACCCCGACCACTGCGTGGGAATCAGGGCGAACCTTGAGAAAGAAATTTTCAAGGAGTTGGTAGCGTTCCTTAAGGAGAACACGCACACTTTTTCCTGGACAATAGACGACATGTCGGGGATAGGCTTGGACATCACATTCCATGAGCTCAACGTCGACCCGACCTACAAGCCAGTTCGCCAAAAGCGGCGAAAGCTCGGGACAGGAAGAGCAGAAGCGGTCAACGCGGAGGTAGAACGATTGCTCAAAGTCGGTTCAATCATTGAAGTTAAATACCCGGACTAGTTAGCTAACCCGGTGGTTTTCAACAAGAAGAACGGTAAATGGCGGGTATGCGTAGATTTCACCGACCTCAACAAAGCATGCCCAAAGGACAACTTCCCTCTTCCACACATAGATTGGTTAGTGGAGGCCACAGCCGAAAACCAACTGCTATCCTTCCTTGATGCCTTCTCCGGGTATAACCAGAAACTCATGCATCCTGACGATAGAGAAAAGACGGTTTTTGTGACCGACCGAGGACTCTACTGCTACAAGGTGATGCCATTCGGACTAAAAAACGTCAGAGCAACATATCAGAGATTGGTGAACAAGATGTTTTCCGACCAGCTTGGAAGAACAATGGAGGTGTACATTGACGACATGCTGGTCAAATCATTGCGCGAAGATGACCACGTCGGCCATTTATGAGAATGCTTCTCGGTCCTCAATAAATATGGCATGAAGTTGAACCCGACAAAATGCACATTCGCCGTCACCTCCGGAGAGTTCTTGGGGGTACCTGGTGACCCAGCGCGGGATCGAAGCCAACCCCAAGCAGCTTTCCGCTGTCATGAACATGAAGTTGCCAACCACAATGCGGGAGGTACAATGACTCACAGGACGGATAGCGGCCCTAAGCAGGTTCATTTCCCGATCTACCGATAAGTGTCTCCCGTTTTACCAGAAGCTTCGCTCCAACAAGAAGTTTGAGTGGGAAGAGTTGTGCGAAGAAGCATTCGCTCAATTGAAGACATACCTGACCACACCTCCGATACTATCCAAACCGCAAACCGGAAACCGGTGAAGTGTAAAATCTCTACATAACGGTGTCCAGCGCGGCGGTTAACGGGGTCTTAGTTCGGGAAGAAAGCAACGAGCAGAAGTCCATTTTCTATATCAGAAAGTCTCTGGCAGATGTCGAGACTAGGTATATGGTAACAGAGAAGCTGGCGCTCGCTGTGGTCACATCAGCACGGAAGCTTCGCCCATACTTCCAGTCTCATTCCGTTGTTGTATTATCCAACCATCCACTCCGCACCATACTCCACAGTCCGACGCAGTCAGGACGTCTAGCCAGGTGGGCGATCGAGCTCAGTGAATACGTCATCGAGTATAAGCCCAAAACAGCGCTCAAATCTCAAGTCTTGGCGAATTTCATCATCGAGATATCCTCAGAACTGAGCTCTGAAGAAGAGGTTTCGGGCACCTGGACTCTACACGTGGACGGTTCTTCCTCTACTAAAGGGTCCGGCATTGGGGTGAAACTTGTATCCCCGACCGGGGAGACGCTAGAGCAATCTTTCCGGTTGGCATTCCCGGCCTCCACAACGAGGCGGAATATGAAGTGTTGCTTGCCGGGCTCCGACTCGAAAAGGCAGTCAAAGCAAAGCAAATCGGGGTATTATGCGACTCCTAGCTCGTCGCGAATCAGTTCAACGGGGAATACGTAGCTCGGGACGACCGCATGACAGCATACCTGAAGCTGGTGCAAAAAGATGCCACGACATTCGATGAATTTTCTCTAACCAAGGTGCCACGCAAGGACAACTCCGCCGCCGACGCACTAGCCGCGCTGGCCTCCGCCTCTGCCAACAATCTTAGCCGTATAATTCCGGTCGAGACTTTGTCCAGGTCAAGCATTAGTGAGATTCTTGCCGCTCCAAGCTCGGATACCCATGATGACCAACCGGACCAGCGGCAAGCAATGGCCCTGAACGAGGACGACCTCGGCGAGGACCCCGGCGCCGCCGCCCTTGAAGGAATTGGAGAGGGAGACGATTGGAGAAACGAGATAAGGAGTTACATTGCTGACGGCGACGTCCCTGATAACAAATGGCAAGCTCGGAAACTCAAGCAGCGGAGCGCGCGCTACACTCTATTTGAAGACAATATCTTTAGAAGGAGTGAAACAGGCGTATACATGTACTACGTGCACGGAGACGAGGTCAAGCAAATAATCAAAGAGGTCAACTCAGGAGTTAACGGGAACCATGTCGGCGGCAGGTCGCTAGCATGAAAGATCCACAAGCAAGGCTACTACTGGTCCACTATGGAACGAGATTGTCAGGCGTATGCAAAGAAATGTGAACGGTGCCAGAGACACGCGCCCATCATCCATCAACCCACCAAGCTGATGAAGTCCATTATGACACCCTATCCTTTTATGCGTTGGGCAATGGATATCGTTGGCCCGCTGCATAAGTCGGATAAAAAGCAATACCTGCTCGTCCTCACCGATTATTTCTCTAAGTGGGTTGAGACGGAAGCCTACGCCAAGATTAAGGACAAGCAGGTAATCGACTTCTTGTGGAAGAACATCTTATGCCGACATGGGATCCCGCATGCAATCGTTACAGATAACGGCTCACAGTTCATCTCAAGAGATTTTGAGCATTTCTGCTCGGTCTACAAAATCGCCATTCAATATTCAACGCCCCATAATCCCCAAGGTAATGGACAAACCGAAGCAACAAACAGGCGTATTGTTGAAGGTCTCAAGAAACGACTGACCACCAAGAAGAAAAGTTGGGCCTTCAAGCTAAATGGAGTACTATGGTCACACCGAACCACGCCGCGACGTGGCACGCAGCAATCACCTTACTCCCTCGTATACGGCGTTGAAGCGATTATACTTGTCGAGGTACGAGTACCAACACTCCGCCGTCAGATCCTCCCCGAAATGAACCCACCAACGACGAGCTATTACGAATCAACTTAGACACGAGCGAAGAACAGCGGGAGCTCGCCTTTGTCCGCCTTCAAGCCTACCACAACCAGGTTGCCAAGTACTACAACAAGCATGTCAGTCTACGCGCATTCCAAGAAGGAGACTTGGTCCTCCGACGCGTGGTCCAGAACACGTCCGAGTATTAGGCCGGCAAGCTCGGAGCAAGTTGGGAAGGTCCTCACAGCATTGCCAAAGCACTGCACCCAGGGATTTATGAACTTCTCCGCATGGACGGCACGCCGGAACCTTGTCCATGGAGCTCGGTGAATCTGAAGAAGTACTATTGCTAAACTTCCTGTCTGTGTGAGCACGTGTCACGCAAAAAAAACCCACACACACAAACACCGGTCCCTTGGACCTCAATGTAATCGAACTACGGAAAGGCTTGATCTCTCTGGGGTACGTAGGCAACCCGTTGTGTAAAAAACATTCTTTTGAATAATTCATGTTCAAGTCCTTTATCTTACGAAGCTCGGTTGTGTCGGCACCCTGGCCAGGTCCCCTGACCTCCGAGTTAGCAGCGCACTTCTCATAAGTGCCTAGGTGAAACGACACCATGGATGTGGAAAGGCAGCCTTTGAACGGTTCCCCACAGTCCGGTATGACTTAAGCATACTCTCATAGGAAAGCCAGACCACGTCCGCAGAACACTCAAAAGCAACATTCTCCTTCTATTTAAGGGAGAAGCCTTGGGTGTGGCACGGGATAAGCTAGCACCGCGCTGCACCATAACGCTAAGTCCTGAAACAGTGTAAGCCGGGGACATTCCTCGCACCAATGTTCACTACTAAAGATAAGAGTGAACTCGGTAAGAGGGCCCTCGCGTTCCACAAGTCAGTAAACTTGTAATTAAAGACAACATTCTCCTTTTGTTTACATCAAAAAAAGGCAAAGGCAAAAATAACAAAGCAAAGACTTGAGCACTTGAGTATCAACAAGATGTTTTCATGTGCCATGACCTCAGCATCAACAAGATGCTTTCGTGTGCCATGACCTAAGCATCAATAAGATGCTTTCGTGTGTTGGAGCTGATAAGCTTCAGACTGAAGTGAGAATGGCTCTGGACAGTCTAGAGAGGTTGTTCCGAGCTGTGACATGCTGACTAATCAGCAAGAGAGAACTAGATGGATTGAGGTTAAGTAAAAAGCTAAGAGAAGCAAGTCATAAAGTCTTAATTTTAAAAAAAGTTTTGGATGAAAGCCTTCCCAGGCACCGAAGGTTAGGTTTAAAAAAGAAAAGCAGAAACACCAACAAAAAGCAAATGAAGGTCCAAAAATTACAAAAAGAAATATCAAGGCCACATGCGGGCTATCCTTGGGTCTCTTCCTGGTCGTTGGTGAGCTCGGAGGCGACGCTAGGGGAGATGGCAGCAACATTGGAACCGAACTGGTCAATCTGGAGGGCTGAAGGAGCAGGCGGGGCGTCAGCAGCGGCAGGAGTCTCCACAGAAGTTGTCAAGGTTGGGGCAGCTGGAGCCATGACTAGCTCAGAGGGATCAGCAGCTGCGGAGGAGACCTCGACCTCAGTAGGAGCAGGATTGAGAGCAGAAAAGGCAGCCAAAGAAGACCTTTCGGAGCTATCTGACACTGGGGAGACCCGGAGATCTTCACCTAGGTTAAGCTCATTGACATCTATTTCATTGAGCTCGTCAGCAAATCCCTCAAGAGCCGCCGTCATGTTTTCCTTCTCGGCGTCGAGATCGGGCTCAGTCCCTTTGGCCTTGCTCTCTTTAATCTTGTCAATAAAGTCAGCTCGGGCTTTGGCTTGAGACTGCAAGAGGGTGTTCTCCTGCACGAGCTTCGCATCCTTTAAAGCTCGCTCAACCCTCATGAAGCGAGCCTTGTACTTGGCGGCTGCTTCCTTCCTTGCCTTTTTGGAGGCCTTCCGAGCTGCCCTTTCAATTTAGGCCTTGAGACGCGAGACCGTTTCCTCATGAGCCTTGGCGACGCAATCATGACACCACGATAGGTCGGAGAATTTCTACTCTGCCGCCTCCAGCTTGGCGTCCATCCGCTCCTCTTCCCTTTGGGCCTCGCTGCGAGCTTCCTGGAGCTCGTTGAATATCTCATCAGCGTTAGTCTTGGACCAAGCGAGTCTCCATCTCCTCCATCTTCTTCTGGGCTTTCTCCTCAGATGCCTTGAGCTTCCTAAGGGCTTGGGACCAGGATGCCTCAAGGGCTTCATTCTTAACCTCGACCTCGAATTCCCTTTCGGTAGCCAGCTTGATAGCCTTGTTGCGCATGCCCTTCTCAGTATCCAGTGCGGTGCGGTCCAGGAACCACTGCAACTTCATGCGGGCCAACTCTGCCTCATACTCCAGCCGGAGGCGGTTGAAGAAGCTCATTCCCTAGACACAAGAAAGCGTAAGCGAGGAAGGAGTAATCCAACATGAAGAAGTGGGAGCCACGGAGGTTACCTCCGTATAGCGGACACAAAACTCCTGGTAGAAGTCTGATTGCAGCTGGAACTTCTTTGGAGGGGCTGGGCTATCAGGGAGATAGACCCCTTCGCAAAACCTCACAGCGGCGGCTCTTCCTTGTCCAAAGGAAAAAGGCTTAGGGAGGTCAAACCTCAGGGTTAGGCCAGCACCTGCAGGCTGGGAAGAGAGGGTCGCGGGCTCCAAGCTCGTGGGAAGCCCATTGTCTTTTGGCTTCCTAGGTTCTGACCTTGGTGGGTCAGAGGACCTCCTCTCTTCTGACCTCCGACAGTCAGATGAACCTCTCTCGCCCGACTTGCTCAGACCGGACGACCTCCCCTCCTCTGTGCGCTACCTCTTTGAGGAGCTTGTAGAAGAGGAGGGGGATCACTTCTTGGAAGGGGGATCGCGAGCTCGCATATCCTTTTTGCCCGAACTCCCGGGGGACTTTGCGGTACTTTATTTCTCCTTCCTCTTCCTTGCGGCATCACTGACCACAGCAAGGGAGGCTTCACGGCCTGAGGGTTGAGCGGCAGCAGGGGCTTTTAGTGGAGGAGGGGGCATCAAGCCAGAAGCAGCAGATGGACCTGCGTTCCCAGGAGTCTTCTTAGAGACGGGAGCCCGCTCCCTGCTCTCAGGAGGATCAGGGACCTGAGTATCAAGGCGGCCTTCCCTTAGGAGCTGCTCCTTCTCAGCCCAGAGTCGATCTTCCTCCACCATCCTGGCCTCTCCTCCGTGGCGCTTGCCTCGGCGACAACTTTCTCATTGGCTGCTCTTCTGTCAGTAGTGGCTTTCACATCTTCTGCCTTCTTGGCAGCTACCTTCTCTTTTTTAGCCTTCTTACGGCGAGCCTCGACAGCTCGCTGTTCCAAGTCCAGGAGAACAACGGTGGGGCGCACCATCTCGGCGCGAGGTAGCTGGATTCGAAGAGGAGAAGGTAGTGAAGGCTTGTTTGCTTTTGCTGCAACAACCCTAGCGACGGCTCTGGCAATGCGGTCAGGAGTGAAGAAGGCCTAGGCTCTGTTGGGGGCTTGCTTCAGAGAGGCTACTACCTCCTTGAGATTTATCGAGAGAGAAGGCTTCTTGCGCTCTGGAGCAACTGGAAGACAAGGAAAGGAAATCAGTTAGAAAGGGTGAAGACAGGTAAACATAGACGGGAAGCAACCTAAAATAGGTCGGCTACCAGGGTCTAGATTCCACATCCAGCAGGTGGAACCGATAAATTGCTCTGGCAATGAGTTGACATCAGCTAAGACGTAGAAGTACGCCTGCTCCCAGAGGTCGTTTTTGCTCTCAGGGAACGTGACTAGCTGCGGACGACCTGAGATGTAATAATGCCCCGATTTAGCAGAGGCCTTGAAATTGGTAAGGAGCTCCAACAATTGTACTCCTAGCTCCATGCCTCTCTCAGCAGCAATCACCATCAAGCCGAGAATCGTCTTGACAGACCCGCTGTTAATTGGGAGAAGGCAACGGTCTGACGCCGACAGTACAGAACAAAGAGTTTCGGCAGAGGAAGAAGAGGTGGCTCTTAAGGAAGTAGGACTCATAGAGACAGAAGAAGCCTTCAGGGGGAGTCCAGGACCTCTCTGAAGGAGTTGGGAGTTGAATAAACACCGAGTCAGGGATCCCACACTTCTCTCTCAAAGAGCTGAATGACTTGGGCGTGCTGGTGGTCGGAGCGGCGTTGAGGAATGCAGCGGCAGGGGCGATGGCTAACGGCACCGTCGGAATCGCATCAGCAGGACCAGCCATCTCGGTCTCACCTTCTCCCTCTTCCACAATAAGTGTGAAAGGGGAGAATTCCTCTCTCTCTCTCTCCTCAGAGTCGGGACGGTAGGAGGGGAGATCGATTGGAGAAGAAGGGAGAAGGGGTCTTTCAGCGGAAGACCCTTGAGTGTCTCTGGCCACGAGAGACGAAGACACGGGGCCCTGATCAGAGGTTGAGGCAGCCACGGAGGCGGAAGGACGCTTTGAGGGCTTCTTGCGAACTAAGGGAGCGACGGGGTCCATAGAAGCTTCGAGGGAGCAGAGGAGACGCAGAAGAACAGGGATTGCAGGGGACGAATTGAAGGAAGAAACACAGAAATCGCGAAAATAAAGCAAACAAATAAGGAGAATAGAGAAAATGGAGCAAACATTTCTTTTTCTTCAAAGGGGAAGTCGAATCGTAATGAGGAGGGAAGGCAAAAGGTCCCACCTTTCAATGACACGTCTCTTGAGCGTGGTGACGTGGGCGGCGGATTAGACGCATCTGGGACCCACAGAGCAAATCAAATCTTTCCAAAATCTCACTACAAAAGATCTCCAAATCAAGGCAAATTCGGTTCGTTTAAGACAATTTGGATTGGTTTAATCCGAATCGGGAAAATCACTGTCCGCTTGCCTTGGGGAGCCAATCATGAGATCCTGATCACGGGATCTCCGATCAGCTTCCATAAACTAAGCNCTATTGATGGAGGTGGTACCCACCATGCCCAGTTCAGAGTAAACCGATCCAAAACAAAACCAATTGAGGGCCCAGGAGTCCAGTGGGCCACCAGGGTCCGATAAGAAGAGGTCGGCCTCTCACGTTGAAGAAAAGAGAGGCTCAAACAGTTCAAAGAAAGGATGAATCAAAACTGATGAATCGACATTGAATGAGAGGGGTTAATATGCATTAATTGAGCGGTTACAAGAAGAAGAGAAGATAAAGGGAAGAGAGGGAGCTCAAGGATGGGGATCGGTTTTTTCCTTTGAGAGCAATTGTTAGCAATAGAACTCTGTATTAACATTTTAAACATTAATAAAACTCTCATCTTTTCCTATTACGTACTAAATTGCATACCTGTATTCTTGTGTGGATTTCGGATCCAACATTTTAATATCAACTACATTTAACTCCAAAACCTTTTTCAGAAATTGCTCGAAATCTTTCGATCATACAATGTTACACCGTCTTTGAAATTCTACCGAAAGTTTCACTTGCTATCAGTAATATTAGTTGGTTATTAATTGTTTAGAGAACGTGAGATCACATATGAACTCAGCTACACAACCACCGCACCACAACGAAATAAGTTCTCTAGAAAATTGATGTTGGAATTAATTACATAATTTGAAATGTGATTTTGTGAAATATGTCGTTCAAAATAGGGGGAAAAATCGTCAATAAGCACGAGACCACATATAAAAAAATTAGTTAAATTATTGGAATATTTCAACGTGAAAAATAGTGATTTACTTTTAATAATCCAATCAAACCATTGGATCTATGTTTTGGGTTTCCAACCGAAAGTCAATGGTTAGGTGTAAAACGATAATCCTCATGACTCGTGTGGGCCCAAAGCTTCAGGTGTATCGTACTCTCGCCCGTAGGCTACTCCAGCCTGTTTCTTAGCTGGCTCCTGAAAAAAAAGACTGAGTAAGTCAGGCTTCAGCTTGTGGAGGGGGAGATGACACGTGTCGAGGCCGGTGCTTAAGTTACCGTATAACTTAGCGGCTCCGTCGCAGGCCCGCCGGGAAAACAAAAACCACCCGGTGATTACGTTTTTTTCGTCCTTATCCAATGTTAATCCTTTATTTATTTTTAATTATTTTAACAGCAATTAATTCAATTAAGAAAAGCATCCACATTCTTGGCACCACCACCATGTCCCAAGAATGGAAAGAGTACAATTGCAAATTTTAAACTATTTTTTGATGATAAAGTTTGATGAAATTAAAAGTAAAAAAAAGGGTAATGAGAGTTTTGTACTTAATTTATAAAAACAATATTGTACGATTGAAGCAATAGCAATGGTTAGATTCAAGGTATTGGATTACACGCCTGTTCAGTAATTAAAGCAAAATACTTAAACGTCTTATAATCTCTTTATTATTTGTAATTAACTAATTTATTATTTTTAAGCTAAAACAGTACGGAATAATTAGATAATTAGTTTATTGAAAAAAATGTGCTCAACACTGAGATTATTTTTTTTTGTCTACAAAGAGCATTTACAGAGGAGCTTAAGCTTTACACAAATGGCGAAAGAGACAGAGAGAACATTAGTTAGCTAAATGAACTTTTGATTTTTTTTTCTTTTTCTCATCATCTAATCTAATCAAATCAATCAGCAATTCTTCTTCATCTTCTATTACAAATCATCTTGTCTTTTTCTTTTTTGTTGTTCTCACGAGAATGTTATAGTGTAGTTGCAGACAAGTTTGAATTTTGAAATATAATTTCTTGATTCGACACTTTTCTGGTTTCGCAAAATGGAATCGATTTTGAGCTTAAAAGCTCGGATCCAATCTAAAGAAGAAACCAGTTTCTTGAAATTTTCACTCCTCCTTTGAGTACACACGATTTTGATTTTCTTTCGTTCTTCTCCGACAAGATGTTTGAAGGTCGACAACGAGATTCTTGTCTGGTTTCAAGTTTTTTCACCATGCCAAGCCATAAAGAAACCAAATGGAGCTTTCACCACAAGAAGAAGATTCACAAGCTCACTAACGATTGCTTAAAAGTTTGTTCCGATGAAGGAGATAACGGATCTTCTTCTTCAGATCCTGGATCGTTAATCCCAGGGATGAACAGAGACGACTCAATAAGCTGTTTGATTCGTTGCTCTCGAGCTGATTACTGCTCCATTGCTTCAGTGAATCGGAGCTTAAGGTCTCTGGTTCGAACCGGAGAGATTTACAGACTCAGGAGGTTACATGGGACGCTCGAGCATTGGGTTTACTTCTCGTGCCATCTCAATGAATGGGAAGCTTTTGACCCGAGATCCAAACGGTGGATGCATTTGCCAAGTATGCCACAGAACGAGTGTTTCAGGTACGCAGACAAAGAGTCTCTCGCTGTCGGAACTGATCTGCTTGTGTTTGGTTGGGAAGTGAGTTCGTATGTTATCTATAGATACAGTCTTTTGACCAACTCTTGGTCTACTGGGAAGAGTATGAACATGCCTAGATGCTTGTTTGGCTCTGCTAGTTATGGAGAAATTGCGGTTTTAGCGGGCGGTTGCGATTCGAGCGGTAGGATTCTTGATACCGCGGAGATGTATAACTATGAGGATCAGACTTGGACGGTGTTACCGGCGATGAACAAACGCAGGAAAATGTGTTCAGGTGTGTTTATGGATGGTAAGTTTTATGTGATTGGTGGGATTGGTGTTGGGGAAGCTAATGAGCCTAAGGTTTTGACTTGTGGTGAAGAGTTTGATCTGAAGACTAGGAGATGGAGTGAGATTTCTGAGATGTCGCCCCCGAGGTCAAACCAGGGGAACGGAATGTCCGCAGCTGCGATGGCTCCACCGCTTGTAGCGGTTGTAAATGATCAGCTTTACGCTGCTGATCATGCTGGTATGGCAGTTAGAAGGTATGATAAAGAAAGAAGAGTTTGGATCAAAGTTGGGAATCTGCCTGAGCAAGCGGGTTCGATGAATGGTTGGGGCTTAGCGTTTAGAGCTTGCGGGGATCAGGTTATAGTGATCGGTGGACCAAAGGCTCCAGGTGAAGGGTTCATTGAGCTTAACTCATGGGTTCCAAGTGATGCTACACCAAAATGGCATTTACTCGGCAAGAAGCAGTCTGTTAACTTTGTATACAACTGCGCGGTTATGAGCTGTTGAACAATTGAAATAAACCGCGAAACATCGATGTTCGCATAAGGAAGGAATTTTAACGGTATAGATGCTTGGGTTTAGCCATCTTTAACAGGGTATAACTATAAACAAACACACAAGCTTATTACTAGTTCTGATTAATATATAAAAAATTAAGGAGATTGTTCTTCTCTCTTGTTACATTATTGTGCTTGTGTAGTTTCATAATTCTATCTTTTGATCTCATACTTCAATGGATATTTCTTCTGCTCATTTGTTTTATTAGCTCTTAGATCTGTTTTTTTTTGGGGTCAAACGCTCTTAGATCTGTTTTATCATCACATCTTAATGCAGTAAACAGAGTATAACATTATAAATTTGCTAGTTGATTTTGTCGTTTTGTGCCTTTAATTGATATTGATTGCTCATCTAACTAATTAAAAGGAGCTCATATTGAGCCCACATGATGCCATATCAGATTATGGAGAAAGCTCCTCCTTTTGCCACATCATCTTTATAGGTCCCACCACAAAACACAATAATACATTAACACAATATTTAAGATAATATTACTTATTGAATTTTAACATATAATCATTAAATTCCAAATAAATTAAATAACAAAAATCCAGTGATTTATAATTTAATTATAAACTCCGTTTAATCATAACTTAAAAAATATGTATACGATGAACATTATATTTATAAATATGATTCAAAAAATTGTTTATTAAAATACCAAGTTATTAAAAACATCCTTTAACGAAAAATACTCATTCTTATCAGGTGGACCCTTACATACATATATTAAATTTTTTTCGCAGACCAGCCCATAAAAGAACACCCTAATAACTAGACTTGACCCAAC
>OVAN01002358.1:0-33947 GCA_900406275.1 Anastatica hierochuntica | reverse complement strand
CAACCTTTTGAGCCGGTCAAATTAAGCCCAAAAATCAACCCAAACCTAAAAGGCCTAGTATCTTCGCCCAAATGAAAAAAAGAAAGCTAGCCAAGCGACCTTCCATCGTCTTCCTCAAGAGTTTTTCCCGAGTTCCTCGTGATTTTGTGTATCAGTTTTTCTCTCGATCAACATAGGGTTTTAGTCGATAAATTAAGAATCCAATTGAAATTAGTAATGTTTGTTTATGATTTTCTGTAGCAAGAAGTTGCGAATCGAGCTATTTAGATCGATCTCGAGGATCTACTCAATGTGAGTGATTTTTGCTCTGAGCTTACTCTTTGCCATTGTTGTTGCAGGATGAAGATTTTGTCATACGGTTGACTGAAAACAGTCGCAGATATGTTAACATTTTCTCCGCTGCTATAGACGAGAGGCATTTGGAGACGATGATGATGATATATTAATGACACAGAGAGCAGAGGATTCTTGTAAGTTTATACCGAAATTGTTTGTAGGTTATATGAATCTTAAAAGATTGTTTACGAATTTCTACTTAGTTAGCTTGTTTTGATTCAGTGAGGTTTATTTTAAAGCTCCCTCAAATGCAGTTACATAAACGTATCACAACAATATACCATCAGAGGGTAAGACAGCTAAGTGGTGAAGAAAACTACTAATACTCCTATAATTTGTTTGACTACGTGTTTAAGTAAATGATTTTAATTCTAGTGTCAATAGATTAGTCAAATCTCACCGATGTTTATAATAAAATGGCAGCTTGTATCAAAAAAATTAGTGTTTTTCATTTTATCACCCTATATAAAACCGATTCCAACAGCTAATATCCATTTATAAACTTTTCAGATGATGATGACATTGGTTTAAACTCAATAAACAAAACTAGTGTCTACTTTTAAATTAAGGACACATTACAAGTTATGAGCACGTTACGTTTAATACTTGTATATATGTATTTGTCATTATAAACTAAATCCCCCATCGCCAAGAGTTTAAGTATCATTGTTTTGAAATTTGCACTAGTTCAAAATGTTAAAAGGCAGCTTATCTTAAGTGAAGTATTTAAAGGATAATATATTGTTCAAATATTATTTGGTCGTCACGTTATCTCATGGTCAACTTGGCCTGGTAAGACTCATAATTTGAAGATTATCTATGTCCTCAAATTTCATAAATTTTGAAATCAAATGATAAGATTAAAGTCTTGCTCGGTTCTTAACTGATCGCTCCGAGATGTAAGATATTTCAAACTCCATTGTCGATATATCTTCTTTCACAGTAAAAGATTCACCCGGGAAAAGCTTAAAGCAAAATGTCTCATTGAAGCTTCCAGCTCAAAGTCTTTAACTTTGAATATTTATATTCCCTCTGAAATTTTCAAAATCTCATTTCTTATTTATATTTTTAAAAATGGATGCGTCAAAGAGATTAAAGGCTTCTTGTTGATTGATTCTTTTGTTTAATATTTTCCATCGGAGAAGATATTACCATCAAAATTTCCTTCTTCCTGCCGCCGGAACCGTTCTTCTTCAAGGTGCGTTTTTATTGTTGTTGTTTTGATGCTGAGAAACTCTTAAAAAATGGTCTTCAGAAACCATTTCTAGGAAAGATTAAGAATTTGCTAGTAGCTACTGATTTGAGTGGCTCTAAAAGTTTAAGCCTTTCGTCGGAGACTAACAAAATCCCGATGAGGACAAGCCGTGACGTTTACGGAGCTGGTACTGGTTCTTCTAGAAGAAGTGAAGAAGAAAGAAGTTTTAAGAAGGAGGAGCTCAATGATCCACGACCTGGCTCTCACAGAAGCTTGAGAAAGGAGGAAGATACTAGTAGAAACCCTGATTACGATTCAGATTCTTCTTCTTCTTCTAAGAAGACGACCAGAAGCAACCCAGACGCCGAGGTTCTGAGAAAGCTTGAATCCATTAAAGGTCATATTCTTCGTGGTGGTAACCCAAAAGACACTGATCAGCCACCAATGGGTTTCCATGGTCATCGACCTCCTTATTACAGTCCATACCCTGAGCCATTTCCTTATGGAATGTATCCTTCCACGAGCCATGTTCCACCTTATGGATTCCCAATGCATCAAAGTTGGTATCCAGGTCCTTACCCCAATCAGATGCTGCCTCGTCCTCCTTATCCTCAAGGACAGTATGTTGACATTGGTCCTGATATCCTTGACCCACAGTTACAAGACCCCAGATTCTTTCCGGCTGCGGCTACACCTAGCAGGTATGGTGATGTCCCATATAGCCCGGTTTCTCACCACGGTGAGAAACTTGGACCTTTCAATCCACATGGTGTTGTTCAAGGTCATCATCACACGAGGTGGCCTAGTGAAATTGAGTCTGATATGGGTGGTGGTGCTTTTGCTCGTGGTTATGTTCAAAAAGCTGTGCCAGACACTGGTTCGCGTCGCTGCCATCCTCTAGCAGGCGGTTCGCCTTTTATAGCTTGTCATAATTGCTTTGAGCTGCTCTATTTGCCTAAGACGAAGCTTCTTGCTAAGGAAAAACAACAAAAGCTGCAGTGTGGTGCTTGTTCTGAGGTTATCAGTTTCACATTTGTTGATAAGAAGCTTGTTTTCTCCTCTTCTGCCATTGTGGAAACCAGTAACCGGCTTCCTGCAGAGGTTGAAGATAGAAGCCCAAGAACCACATTGGTAGATGATTGTCCACTGAAGGATGAAGAATCAAGAATAGACCGGGAAACCAACATTGTCCAGGCCGTGTCGCCCAGTGAACATTCAGATGATGAAGAAAGATCAAGCATTTCCAGTGAATCGCAAAAACAGGTCGCCAAGTCTGTTCGCCGCAGGGTCAAAGACACAAAAGTTCCTCCTCCTCCCCCTGAAAAATCCAATCTTCTTGAGCTCTTTGAGTACTCTAATGTAAACAGAGCTGCACTCGCTTACGGAATGGCACAGTTAGGGTACAATAAGCAAGGTTCTTACGCCAAACAAGACTCGCTGAAACCAGAATCAGTAGCTACTGAGACAGAGGTTTCTTATAATGGGTACTATAATAACACTGAAGTGTCTGAAGATTCAAGGATCTCAAAAACCAGCGAAGAAGATAGCAGGGCAAGAAACCGAAAGGAGAGTGGTGACTACAGTTTATCAGAGGACCAAAACATAGAGCAGTTAGAGGTTTGGGTGAATGGGCATCTAATACCAGAAGATCTTGTTATAAGCGCCGAGAAACTAGCTGGACCAGTTCAAGCTGGCAAGTACTGGTATGTCTTTGGGAATACATTTCGATTTGACTGCGTCGCGAAAAATGATCATTGGTTAAAGAAATCATGTTCCTGTTATGATTCTGATCAGGTATGATTACCGTGCTGGGTTCTGGGGAGTGATGGGACACCCTTGTCTCGGTATAATACCAGTAAGATTCTCTGTTTCAGGCTTCTCTGTTTTGCATGTATGTTTTGTATCAATTCTTGATGAAGAAATGGGAAACAATGTTATGAATTGATGCAGCCATTTATCGAAGAGTTTAGTCGTCCAATGCCGGATAAGTGCGCAGCAGGGAACACAGGAGTGTTTGTGAACGGAAGAGAGCTGCACGAGAGAGATCTAGAGTTGCTTGCAGGGAGAGGTCTTCCTCGAGGGAAGAACCATTCTTACATCATTGATATATCAGGAAGAGTTCTTGATGGAGACTCGGGTGAAGAACTTAATAGTCTTGGCAAATTAGCTCCAACGTAAGCACAACTTAAAGCCTTTTGTAATGAAGGTTTTGCTAAGATCAATCAATCTTTAGTTGATTCTCTGATTGAATTTAACTCAGATTGTTTTTGACATTTTGAATCAGGATTGAAAAGGTTAAGCATGGATTTGGGATGAGGGTTCCAAGGTCATTAGTTTCGTCATGAAGCTTTGATTCAGCCGCTGCAGGTTCCAATCTTTTGACTATAATGTAAATTGTGCTTTGTGATATAACAACAACACATCATTGTTTGTCCTCCTTGATCCAAAACTTCTATTCATTTTGTGGCTTTATAATTTTACATTCTTCTTCTTTTTGGTCTTAAACCATATGGTTTGTTGTTTGATATATGTAAAATTCATCATTTTTATTTGTTATGGGTGACAATAATGTATTGTAGTATTATTTATTTTGTATTAATCTGTAATGGAACAGTAATGAGATTTGATAGATCTGTGTGATAGCCGACAAAAGAAAAAAAACTGAAGATATGTACAGCTGTACTTGTTGTCTTAAATCATTTTCCACAGCGTTATTACGAAATAAAAACGGGGTCCAACGTGATAAAGATTAAATTTAAGCTAATGGGTCCAACCAAGCAAAGACTTTTTAAGAATTTATTCAATATATGGGCCTTGTGGTGTGTAACCCCACTTCCTTCATCAATTATATTAATAACTATTTTTGAATAAAACTAGAATTCAAAGTTGAAACTTCAATTAGTTATAACTCATAACCATGTTTGATTGTTTATCATCATATGGTTTTACCAATAGTATGCTACTTGTGTCTTGCAAAACAATTAAGGATGCCTAATCATTGTTACTTCTTTTTCTTAATCTCAACACAAAATGAAAAATCAAAACGGAGTGACGTATTCTCCGTTTTTACTGTCTAATTAATAATTGAAATGTTGTATCATCCCATCCTCTCTCGCAAAGAAAGCTTAATAAGAAACACACAAAATTCTCAATTCAGTTCTCTCTCTCTCTCCCCCCAAAAGCTCACTCATTTAGTTTCAATGGACACGTTAAGATTGTTATTGCTTAAGAGCATGAAGATCGAAGGCAACCCTTTTGGTTCCTCTCACCAACGCAACCAGATTTTCCTCAAATCCGTCGCTTTCTTCCTTCTCCTCGGTCTCGCTTACCGTCTTCTCCTCACTGATTCCTCCGTCTCTCCCGTGAGAACCTCGCCGGAATCCGATCCTTCCGGTTTTACCGGCGTTGCTCAAGCTCCAGCCTCCGTTGCTTCACAAAATGGTAAGAGATCTTTGTCAAACATCACTAGTTACTCCACCAGACCAAATTCGAAGAATTAATTAGAAAGAGTGAGACCAAAGCAATAATTGGGCTTTTTTTCTCTTGCAATCATATCAAAAATCAAAATTCCCAACACACATTTTTTCAGTGTTTGATTAAAATCTCTCTGTGAAATGTATGAAGTTACCAGCAAATGCGATATCTTTACCGGAGAATGGGTACCGGACCCATCAGGTCCACTCTACACTAATGTCTCTTGCCGCCATATCCAAGACCACCAGAACTGCTTGAAGAACGGTCGCCCAGATTCCAATTTTCTTCTATGGAGATGGAAACCTCGCCATTGCCATCTCCCCAGGTTTGATCCTCACCATTTTCTCAACCAAATGAAGAACAAATGGTTGGCTTTCATCGGTGATTCCATCTCTCGTAACCATGTTCAATCCCTCCTCTGCATCCTCTCTCAGGTACACTTCTCTAGTCTGATTCTTCTCTGTATATATATATATAGCTTATGTAATGAAAATCCAATTGAAAATTTGCAGGAAGAGGAGGTAGAGGAAATCTACCATGACAAGGAGTATAGATCAAAGATATGGAGATTCCCTTCTCACAACTTCACTCTCTCTGTCATTTGGTCTCCTTTCCTTCTTAAAGCTCAAACCTTTGAGAACATCGATGGAGTTTCCACCGCTGACATTGAGCTCCACCTCGACAAGCTCGACCAGAAATGGACTGATCAGTACATCAATTTCGACTACGTTGTCATCTCCGGTGGGAAATGGTTTCTCAAAACATCAATCTTCCATGAAAACAACACCGTCACAGGATGCCATTACTGCCATGGGAGGAACAACCTCACCGAGCTCGGTTACAATTACTCATACCGAAAAGCTCTCCGTTTGGTTTTAGACTTTGTAGCTCAACCAAACCATAAAGCTCAAGTTGTGTTCAGGACAACAACACCTGATCATTTCGAGAATGGAGAGTGGAACGATGGTGGCTTCTGCAACAGGACAATGCCTTTTAAAGGAAGCGAAGGAGAGATGAAGAGAGAAGACGGAACGATGCGTGATATCGAGCTTGAAGAGTTCCATAAGACTAGAAAGAAAGGTTCTGAATCGAACATTCGATTACTAGACACCACTTCAATGTCGTTTCTCCGACCAGATGGACATCCCGGACCGTATAGGTATCCAAATCCTTTCGATGGCTTGAAGAAGAAAGAGCATAGTCAGATTCAGAACGATTGTCTTCACTGGTGCTTGCCCGGTCCGATTGATTCATGGAACGATCTAATGGTAGAGGTTATGCTAAACCGGGAACGGTACAGATGACAAACCTGAAAAGACGACAATAGCCTCGACTTCCAGTGCTATATTATTTCTTTTGTAATTGTAATTAGCTTTGTTTGTATCTAGAGGCCCATTTATTAATGGGCTTAGCATTGTCCCAAATATATGCTTGCGTTGTTGTTTTTTCGGGAGGGAACGAAACGCTTTGACGTTTTAGATCCTCAGTCGTCGTTATCTTACCGTTCTTGGTTTTTTCTTCTACAATCAATCAATCATCTGTCGGAAACATTTATCTGGGCTTATTGAGATAAAGAGTATTGAGAGATACAAAGTCACTAATGTAAGTTTTGTTAAAGAGAAGCCCACTAACGAGAGATCCACCAAGAGACGACCCATTGAATAGTATTGCTTTCCTTTAATACATTGTTCTACTGCTAATTCATAGTATAACTCAAAACAGAACACACACACACTATGAAATCTCCACCAGATACAACAACTTCAAAACTCATGAGCAAAACTTTAGGCTTACCAAAGAGCAGAGGATATACGTATATTTCATTATTGTTTTCTTAAAATTTGATTAAAGAGCTTTGTTGAAATCATGAACGTAAGTGAGATCTTCGATGATTCTTCATAACCCAAAACCTCTCGATCTCTTCAGCTGTTCTTCCTGGAATCCTCCCTGCTATTAAATCCCATCTGCACAAATCCAAACTTATTTTTAAGTTGACATGTTTTAGAGATTCACTCAACAAATAAAAAAAAAATGACATGAGAAAGAAGAGAAAAGAAACGATGAGAACCTTTCACCAACAAGCTTATACATTCTGCTAATCAAATCATCTTCTTCTTGAGTCATTGCTATTTCTTCCCACTCAAGACTACTCACTTCTGTGCCACCCCACGTCCAATTTTCACTTTTATGTTCTAAATTATTTTATGAAAAATAGAAAACGATGCCGTCTTGTAAAGAAAGATATACCTTCAGAGGAAGAGGCAACCATGGTTGTTGCATGGGTCTTGGGATGCTTCGACTTACGCTGCCTATCCATCTAATACGGCACCGTTCTATACCAAGATTTATGATGGTACGGTTTAGGGTAGAGAGAGAGAATGAGAGTGAGTGAGAGAAAAAAAGAGAGAGAATGAGAATGGTGGATTTTAAGGGAAGAACACGAAGCCTCTTCTATATTTATAGCAAAACATTTAACGACCGGTTTGGTCGGTTTCCACATTAAGGAATCATGTAAGATATGAATTGTACTTTCTATTTCTTAACTCGGATTTAAGTAAAGTTCTATATTAAGAATCTTAAATGTTATTCTTATTAATTAATCTGCAACTTTATGTTGTGAGTAAATAATATAAAGACATTTTTCATTACATCATTTCGTCCGTCATGTTCTTGTCTAATTGCGTTTAAAGAATGATACTAGTTGCCGCAACAAAATTTAATTTAACTAACTCACGATTAATCAACTACTTATATACACTATCACATATCTAATTTTACAGTAAACTAAAATATTACATGGAGTTGATTTATTGGACAGTAATAAAAAATAAATTCCATTCCAACATACTTTTTTCATTTGATTTAAATGAAAAATATAGTTAGAACCATGAAAGGTGAGTTGAAAGTTTGTTAGAGTTGGATAGAAAATTAATTTAGCGTTGTGGATATTCCCTTTATTCTCCACTATTCACATTACAAATTTTATTCCATTCTTCTTTTTATTTTGTTTCGTTTATTATTAACTTTAAAAAAGAGTTGAGCAAAGTCACTGAACAAACTATGCAGTTGCAACTAAAATGACACGTGTAACTATTAATCATTTAATTTGTTGGGACCGTGCCATCATGATTCTTGGCGCCCCCGATTTTTAAGTACATTACAAAAATGTTGACTCCAAGGATCTTAAAGGATGTTAAAAAAAAAATGTCAATTAGATAAATATTTGTTTGTGCGTGAAGAAGGTAAATAACTTTTCGAAATTTCTTTACGAAAATGTAAGAGTTTTGCCTATATATGTTATTTAAAGTAATATACATGATTATTTAACAATTTATTTATGAATTTTTTCATTCGTATTTTTTCCAAATTAAATAGTTAATTTAGCTATCTGATAAAATCATAAAAACAGAGAACCTTCAAAATAAAAAGAAAAAGGCTGGCAAAAAATAATACATAAAAGAGTTGACAATGAAATAAATATTAACAAATTCGAAAATTGAGCTTTTAAAAATCGGATTTTATCTTTAACAAAATCAAAATATTTTATGCGAAAGTATCAAACATTGGACGATGGATGAACTATGTGGTTTATGACAACACAATGAAATCACAAATGTTTATGCGAATAATGATTAAAAAATAAATATATGAATTATAAATTTGAAATGCTAAGGATATCTCAAACTTTTTAATATGCTTTAAGAAGTTTATTATTGGGAGTCAATTAGGCAAAGAGATATTTCTATTAAGACCCTCTCTAAACTCATGTGCTTTCAAATGATCAGCCTAGGTTGATTTTCTTTCAATGACATCCCCTTCAGATATTTGAGATGCAATCAAACTCAAAGAAGAATGCAACACACATAAAAGAACAGTTTAACAACCTAAACATCAAGTCAAGCCTAAGTGGAGTTTCTAGTTATCTTTCACAAGAAAGATTTTGATCAGACAATGAAGTCAGAAAACAAGAGAATCATTACAAGACAAACAATAAGGATTGAATAATCCTACAAAACCTACGACACATTTGTGGTCAACTAGTTGATCATCACTTACAATGTAAGAGATGTGAATAGGGAGTGAGTTTCTATTACCATGGTCTAGATTTTCCTCCAAGCCGGCGTGCAAGCTCCATATCTTTCCTCACTGATATAAACATAAACAGATATGGAAGAGCATATTATGCAAGATTTTTAAGTAAGTATTGGTTCAAAGGGAGACACAGAGGTACGTGTGTGATTCCTAAACTCAGACCGAAAATGTCTACTTTTTGGAGTACTTACTTAGAGTAACACGTCTTGCATGGATCGCACAGAGCATTGAATCTGAGAACAGACCAACCAAGAAATCTTCTGCCGCCTGTGCGAGATAATTTGCAGATAGTATTGATGAGTCATCAGGGGAGAATGGCAGTATTTGTAATCTGTGCGATTCTCTTCATGTCTGTATTCATATCAAGAAGAAAGCCAAATGATTGGTACCTCTTGAAGAGCAACAAGAGCTTCAGCTGTCCAACGAGTCACTTGTGTAGTGGCAGACATATGGGTTATACGTCTCACCTGGTGAAGACAATGTATATTAGCTTTGATCGCAACACGAAACAACATTCCCAGATCACTGTCAATTAAAGTTAAGCATAATAAGGGAATAGGAAGAATCTTTAACAGATTTTTAGTATTGTAGTTACAGAATTCATATGGTTCCTCAGAATCTATAAGCCAATAACCTCAAAGACAAATTAGGTTGCAAGCTACTTAATTAGATGGGTGAACAGCTGATAATTACTCTGACCTGTAGTCAAATATGTTATATCAGTATGTTCACTGCATTAATGTCCAGACAGCATTCATGTTGCAAACCAAAAACAAGTACCAGAACTATGAATAACCAAGCTCATTACATTTGTGTGTATGCATAATCTGGCCCAAATCCTCTGAGAATATGCACTCAAACAGCCAACAAACTTTACTTTGCTGTTGTTATTGTGCTGATGCGCAGATGTTTTATATGGCTGGGAATCAGAAGAAAGAGAGAAAACTAGAAACTTACTTCTCTGATAAAACTAGCAGCTGGGATTAGAAGTTCAGTGGTCTTCTGGAAATAGCGAATCTCTCTGAGAGCAACAGTTCCTGGCTTGTATCGGTAAGGCTTCTTCTTCGTTGAACCTATACAAGAACAAGTGGACAAAGAGATCAAACACAGCAACAGATGTCCTGCAGATTCAAAGGGATATCATAAAAATTGTTTAGTTCATAAAAACTAACTTTGTGGCATAGCTTGTTTGGTCTTCTTATTAGCCCCTTTCTTCACAAACAAAAATGGTGACCAAAACGAAATCATTGGATCAAGTACTTGAGATAAGCAAATAGTGAAGTCTGACTTACTTTTCTACCAGTAGGTGGTGAAGTTGCAGGAGTTGCTACAGAGAGGGAGAATAATATTCACACACAGCACAACAAAGAAATTCAAAATAGGAAGAAGATGACAAAGAAAATCTCACATGATTGAGCATCATCTCCACCGCCCCTTCTTGAAGTAGTCGCCGGAGCAGTGGCATCTACAAATCCAAGAGAGGCGAAAATCTAGAGTTAACCTTACCAATGGAGAAATCAAAAAGTAAATCGAAAGAGGAAGGAGAGATTTGGATTACGGGTGGTTCGTGACCTAGAAGCCATATGCTTCGTTCTCGCCATTGCCGGAGAAATCACACGATTCCTGGAAAATCGGAAGAGGCAAATGCAATTATTAAACCAAAACTAAAAATGTTGAAGGTGGGAAAGGGATTTTAGTTTCCCGCTCTACCTTAGTTTTTAATTTTGTTTGAAATCGGATCTTCCTTCTTCACGAAATGGTTTGGTCTAGAGAGAGAGACTCGGGAAGAAGAAAATGATCCGATCAACTTTCTTTTACTTCGACTAACCCGCTTTTCCATTTAGAGGGTTCGTCTCTTTTTCTCATTTTTCCCGTTATTGCTTATTTACCCCCTAGATTTTGTAAAGTTTTAAAAAGGACTGGAATTTAGAGTTTTTACAGATAAAACCCCAATTCAATATCTCTTTCTTTTGAATCTGCTGAAGCTGGAACCTGATTGCTCTTACAACACCACATGTTTTCATATTATATACTGTTTACATTGGTTTTCCCTTTTAACAAAAATATCTACAAATACAACAAGCAACCATCACATAACTCTAGCTAGAAGACATACATCTCACATGAAAACTTCACCAGTAATTGAAACTTGAAAATAAACACACATCTTCTAACAAGTTTGATCATTATCACACATATAAAAACTGTGGAGAGTCTCTATATATGCATTATAAATATCATGATGAATATTTATATCACAAACGCTCATACTACTGAAACTTGATACTTGAGTGGAAGATTAGTTGATGATGTCTTGAGAAGCCAAACTTTCTGAGACATGTGCTAACGATTTCAGGTTACATCTTATGAATGCTTCGACGAAGTAGCAAGTCTCGTCCTTTGTGTTTCCTTTAGGAACATCCACTACAAAAGATTCAATCACCATTGTTCCTGCTCTTCCTTCTATTATCTCTGGATGAACCGTCACGATCGAGGAGTAATTCTTGAGCCTGTGATCACCACCGATGATCTTGATACGGAGGATGTGTTCTTCGTCATCAAGAAGTTCCAATCTCTCGGTGCTTGTTGTCGCCGGAAGACCAGATTTGACATTTACTTCTCTTAGACTTCCGATTTCAGGATCACCCATCACTGTGCATCTGCTCACAAATGGTTTGTATTTTTGCGGCTCATCGAATCTCCGGACCAGTGACCAAACCTACTCAGTGCCCAAAGTTTTCAAAAAATATAATCTTTAGCTTTCTTGAAACTAAATCAGACAAAACAGAGATTCTTCGAAAACAGATCGAGACTTTGAGAAAAGTCAGTGAGAGGCTTACGAGATGAAGAGGGGCTTTGATGTGTTTGACAAGAGCAGAGGAACACTGGTTTTCTCTGCAGTGATGCTGATGATGATGAGTCCGTACGTACTGTGACGTCTCAAGTCCACCGTGCACCGCCGTGCCGCCACCAAAGCCGTCCATATTCTCCTCCGACCAGAATCTCTCTCTCTCTCTTTCTCTCGGAGGGAATATGTGAAAGTGGATAAATAGAAGGAGAGAGTAGAACAAGCATAAAAGGGAGAAGATGCTTTCGTTTCATTATTCAATGAACCCCACACGACTTAAAAGCTTTTATTTTTATGTGCCTAAACTCTTTTTTAAGCTTCTTCTCCTTCGCACATTTTGAGCTTTCCAAAACCTAAACCATATGCTAAAGTTTTTTAATGTAACAAAACAACAAATGATTAATGGGGCAACTGTTCATGTATGACTTCTCGCTACCTAATCCGAATAAAACAAACAAATTGTTAGACAAATATCTGTTTTCCGGACGACGTAAGATCGTCTCAAAACTATCTTAAAAGAAAAAGAAATTCGTTTTCTCTATTCGTTTACAAGCTGCAGATGTCTTTTATCACTGCTCGTAATTAGATTTTTGCTTACACTCAATATTGTTAGCGACACTAAAACATAACACACGCTATTCTTGTGTTATAGTTCAAAGTCAACAACGCTAATTACGGTTGCTAAACCAGTGATTAATGCATACTTATTATTATATTTAGCGAGTTGATTCCTTTATTAAAAGAATCATTTTACTCACTATTTCTAGTCAGAAAAAACATAACCACGTCTTTGAAAACTCAAGTTAAACGATGACCTTATCTTCTAACATATCATGTATTGTTTAAGTATTTTTCAAACTATGGATACTGCAATCAATTTATCAAACAGAAAAAAGTTACAACGGGAGGTTTAATGTGTTGTTCAGTTTGAATATTATTTATGATCACAACTTACAACTCTCGTCATTTGAAACCGACGAGGATACATGTATATACAAAGAACTTAACTTACATATACATACTTCTTGCAACTTGTATTTAATGAGTTTTAAATGATAATATAGTACTATAAAGATGGTAGTTGAATTTTAGAAAAAGCAGGAAAAAAAGGAGCATTACCTGATGATAATTAGTTGATTACAGTAACCTTATCGTATAGGTCCACCTTTGGCTTTAGGCATGCAAATTTACGCATAAATATAACTTTTACGTAAATACTAAATGGCCACATGATAAAAACGACCGAGTCTTTTCTAGTACAAGCATGGGGTCAAATTATAAGACAAAGTTGCACGTGTCGCTTTACAATTGGTGCGACTTTTTCAATCTTCACTTATTGTGGCGTATCGCATTTGACACGTGTGAATCTGTTTGTTTGATCACATGGTAAAGCTTTTTGCCGACCAATAGATTCTCGTATCTGAGCGAAATAAAAAGATCACGAATACATATATGTCATCGCGGCCCAACAAGGGCCACTGAGTACAAACAAAAAGCTCTGCTCAAGAAACAGTTTTTGGTATGTTAAAAAAAACATCACAGCCCTTGAGCTTTACTACGTTCTTCAGCCATTTTCTTCTTGATCTCATGTGCTGCATTGAAAATCCCCAGAGTTGGTTGGTTACACACAAAGCACTTCTTGTTCTTCGTGTGATGCTGCATCGTTTACATAAACACATAGCTCTTTAGTTTACCAATACAAAATGAAAAACAGGAGCATATAACTGTGACTTAACTTACTCATTCGTTCATACCTTTAAAGCACAATGCTCACAGAAGTAATGCTTGCATTTGGTGACAACTGGATCGACGAAAGGCTCTCTGCAAATGAAGCAAGCAAAGGGCAATGCATCTTCGTCTTCGTCACTATTGTCTGCGTCGTCATCACCTTCATCTTCAATTCCCATAGCTTTATTTCTCTTCCTAACTTTCTCTGCTTCTTCCCATTCTTTCTCAATTTGCCATCCTGGTTTGTAATCCCCACGGTCATGCAAGAACTTACAAGAATCTCCATATCCACAGTATCCGGTTTCTTTGTAATCCTTGCATATATCAGGCTGGTAATCGAATCTAGCTGATACTCTGATATGAGCAGAAGCTCTTAATGGCCCGTGAGAGCCTCCAGCTTTCTCGCTCGAAATTGTCTGTTCTCTTCTAAACCCAGCTTTGTGATCTGTATATCCATGAATTCCTTTGTATAGCTTCTCATCTGAAGCCTTGTTTTTATTCCCTTTCAATGCTTCGTCTGCTTTTTTAAGAACTCTCTCGCGGATAGCCCGAGCGTCTTGATTAAAGTCTGTTTCGGTTTCTAGTGTAGCTGTTGCTCTACTGTCGTTCTGGACCTGGATTTCCTTGGATGAATCATAGTGAAAGACAGGCTTCTCGGGAGCTTCACTTGTCGTAGTAGTAGAGCTCTTAGATGGTCCAGAAGAAAAATATAACTTGTTATCGGGTTTAGCAAGTTTCTTCAGATTTTGCAGAACAGAGCTTCCGCTTTTTGAATCCCCGCCTTCTTCTTCGTCTGCATCAAATGTTCTTTTCCTTATGTTTTTAGCCTTTGTTGGTTTCTTGAAGAAAGTGCAAACTGAAACAGAACAACAACGGTAATTGATCAGGGTCTCTTGCTTCCTAAATAACAATTTACCAACTAAAAACCAAGAAAACGAAAAAACTCGAAAGAGAAGAAAGTATAAAGTGACCTTGTCGAGGCTGAGAGTCTTGACCAGTAGGTTGAGATTCTTGTTGCTGAGACTGAGAAGGTTTAGGTTCACCAGAATCTGACATTTTTTGTTATAAAAGATGTAGGTATGCACACAATCACCCACTTGAACTCTGCAACTTAGTGTTAACCTGCATAATGCCAGAAAATCATCAAATCTTAAATCTTATATAAGTTTGTTCTTAAAAAATTTGTGGATTTTGTTATATGTTCTCCAGATTCAATCTTAGTAGCAAATAACAGAGAAGGCAGCCGGAACCCTAGCTAGCTTAAATCTATGAAATTCGATTGGAAAATCATATTACCACAGATCAAGAAACACACTGAAGAAATAAAGTCTAGATTTTTATCATCTACGAAAGAGTGATTAAAACAGAAGGAAGCATATGGTTACCTTAAAAAGAAAACCTTAGAAATCGAACTACGCTCGCCGGGAAGATGAACGTCGACAACGCCCAGAGAGAGAGAGAAAGAGGGGCAATCAGAAATATAAGATGAGACGGTTGGATCATGGATCTTAATGGGCCCAATACTCATAAAGGGCCCAGTACATATTCGTTTTGGTTATGTCTGCATTTTGGTGGATGATGGGTGAAACGAGCTTTACGTGGCCTATTTTTGCAGCGTCGGATTGTAGTCAGATTAAGGAAATGAACGGTCATGATTCGTCGGAGGACCCATTTCATAAGGGGACCCAGTGGGAGACAATGGTCCTGTGTTCTTGTTTCTTCTTTCCACTTGTGACCTCTGCCATTGCCAACATTACTGGACGACAAAATTCACTTGCATACATTCATAATCTCTTCTTTTTTTAATAAAAAATTTATTGCTAGTCTTTTTTTAGAAATGCGATTATTCAAATATGAAATATCAGCACTTGTAAGTGTTTTGTTGGTGAGCCATCATCTACCTACTTAATTACTTGATTTCCAAAACCCATTTTGATTTTTTTTCTTACGTACTTTCTTTGCTTAGTCAAACACTTATTGGTGTTTAAGTGAGTGCAGACAAACAAAGTAAATAAAATGGATCCAACTTACAAGAAAAAAACATTTCAGCAAACTTGTTTGATTGACAAAAAAATTGTAAAATTTAAGAATCGTTATGCATAGTTATCACTAGAGTCAATAGTTAATTACAAAAATTCAAAACAGGCTCTGACTATCTGACTTAGAGAGCATGAGATGTAGTAGTATGTACCAAAATAGAAGTTGCATGGAACTAGAATAATCCAAAAAACAATATTAAAAAAAGCATAGAGAAAACACATTCTCTCAAAAGGCCCATTAAGGCTGTAAGGCCCCAAAGGTAAGAAATCATTACCCAAATAAGAAAATTCACTAAAGAAGCAAAAAGTCAAAAAAGCCCATCGAAAGAGAAGATAATTACAAGAAAATGCCATGGACGTCCATAAAATGCCATTCGACCCATCTGACTATTGAATCTCCGCCCTTCCTTCCTTATCACTCACAAACTTTTACTTTCTCTTTCTCACACCGTTTCCTCCATGAAAGCTTCCACAGTTTCAGCTTTTCTTTAAACCACTAAACCCCTCTTATAACTCTCTTATCATTTTTATCATTATTTTTCTCAATTTTACACAAATAAACTCCCAGCTCTTACTCGGTAATTCTTTGATTTTTTCTGTTATTGTATACAAGAACTATATTTTCAGAAAGCTGTATTGTTTTGGATAAGATTATTGCATAATTACATAGTTTATACTTCTGTTTAATTCTTTTTTATGGGTTCTTCATGAGGTTTGAGTGACTTTATTATATTTGTATATGTGTGTATATGTGTGACATTGAGAATGTTTTAACTAACTGATTGAATTGGATTGTTTTCAGCTTTAATTTGGTTAATTTTATTCAACAAAAGAAAAAAAAAAACAAGTTTGAGAAATGGCTCCCAAGAACAACCGTGGAAAAACAAAAGGAGACAAGAAGAAGAAGGAAGAGAAAGGTAACAAAACACTAGAATCTTATCCTTTATGAGAAACAAATAAGTTGTTGATTAGTAACTTAATCTTTTGATATTAGTTACTAATTCATATATTATGAAATCATGGTTTACGGTTTATTTGCAGTTCTTCCGGTTATCGTGGATGTCATTGTAAACCTTCCGGATGAGACGGAGGCTATTTTGAAGGTTTGTGTTGTTAGTTTTTTTTTTTTCTCGTGTAATTTCTTCATATTTCTTGCGTGTTAACAAGTTTTTTTGGTGGCTATTTTTATGTGAAATTCCTTTATAATCCCTTTTATATGCATTTTTAGTATTTTTATGCAATTGACTAAATTATATTGCATTGGTTTGAGTATAATTATTAACATATAAAATAATCATCTTTTATTTTGTTTCTGGTATATAATCTCGTAATATGCATACTCGATTTTTTCCCCCAATTTATTTTTTTGGGATAAGGTAAGAATACACGTTAGCATGAAAAACGTATGCTTGTTGTATTTTTGGTTTTCAAAACAAGCAAAAAAATCAATTTCAATATGACTTCGATTTATCTTTTCATTTTATCATTATTTGAACGTGTAGATAAATACAAAACAGTGTGTAACACACAAATTCGACGGTTGAATAATTCAATTATGTCTCTCTTTTTTTTGGGATCGATTAAACAACGTAGACGTTATTTTGACAGTGAAACATGTAATGTAGAAAATATGTATACTATTATTTGGGGTCCCTGTTTTTTTTTTTGGTTAGAAAACACCACTATATATTCATATTTTCTCACTCGAATATGTATTTAAGTTTATTATTGCATGGTGAATTATTATTTTTAGTCAAATTTTTAAAAAAGGTTTCACGTGTTTACTACGTAATTGAAATTTTTCAAATGTCGGGTTAATGTAACGAAGTCCGCATGCATGAAACAGGGCATATCAACGGACCGGATCATCGATGTTCGGCGGCTTTTATCGGTTAACGTCGATAGTTGTCATTTCACCAATTACTCTCTCTCCCACGAGGTAAATAATCTCACGCAAAGTTTTTACTATTACCATTCTTTTGGTCGTTGCTGATTCCTACTCGTTAACGTTTAATGGTCCAAAAATGTTCATGAAGTGAGCAAAAAAGTAAAGGAAAACGACTTTTCTGACTATACATTCGTCAATATTAGTGTCATTTTGCCTAAGAATTGAGAGGCTGTCATTTTTTCCCTTTTTTCTGTCATTAGATATGTTACCAAAATAAGATTTATTTAGTTTTCTTCATTTAAAATATATTTGCATAAAGGGTATACAAAATTTGACTGTGGTAAAACAGTCAATTCACGTTTGACTCAAAGTTTCACTAGAATTTTTTTTCCTCAATACAGGTAAGAGGATCGCGGTTAAAAGACACAGTGGATGTTTCGGCGCTTAAACCGTGCGTTATCACGTTAACGGAAGGTAAAATTATTCTCTCTCGCGGAATCAAATTTAAAAAAAAAACATGACGCCGTTAACGGATTCCGTTCCGTCCCGTTAATTATCCCTTTGTTTTCGCACGCTTTCCTCTATATATCTGTGTGACCGTTGAGATTTGTTTTGTTGAAAGCAGAGGATTACAGAGAAGCAACGGCGGTGGCGCATGTTAGACGGCTACTCGACATCGTCGCCTGCACTACTTGCTTCGGTCCCTCGCCGGAGAAATCAGAATCCGCAAAAAATGCGCAGGTTAAGGGAGGTGGAAAGAATTCCAAACAGACGGACACGTCTCCCCCTCCGTCGAAGGACGCGGTGGTTGATGAAGCCGGAGAGACTAGCCACTCTTTCCCTAAGCTCGGAAGTTTCTACGAGTTCTTCTCTCTCGCTCACCTCACTCCTCCTCTTCAATGTATGAGTCCCCTCTCTCTAACCCTAATTTCGAATCAATCTCGTCCCAACTTACGGTGGTTAGGGTTTTGTTTAGATATACGGCTTGTAACGAAGCGGGAAATCCAAGATATCGCGACGGAAGATCATCTTCTCTCCATCGATGTAAGCCGATGATTATGACATTGTCATTTCTAATAGGTTGTTTCTCAATGTAGCAATTGGCTTTTGGTGATACCTTTTTCGCCTTTCAATTTGGTCTCAGGTGAAGCTTTGTAACGGGAAACTCGTTCATATCGAAGGTTGCAGAAAGGGGTTTTACAGCGTCGGGAAACAAAGAATCATATCTCACAATCTTGTTGATTTGCTTAGACAAATTAGTAGAGCCTTCGATAATGTAAGCTTTGTTTAAGCTATTGTTCATATTTATGTTAGTAAATTTCATGTTGAACATTATAAATGATCGTATTCTTTTATCATGTTTAGGCTTACAGTGATCTTCTGAAAGCATTTTCGGAGCGCAACAAGGTATATTTCTCTATGTGTTGATTTAGTGGTGTGTTGAAATGGGTGTTGTTAATGAGCATTTTATCTGTTTGCAGTTTGGGAATCTTCCATATGGGTTTAGAGCTAACACATGGCTCATCCCGCCTACTGCGGCGCAGTCACCAGCAGCCTTTCCACCTCTCCCTGTCGAAGATGAGAGATGGGGAGGGGATGGTGGTGGCCAAGGAAGAGATGGCAGCTACGATTTGGTCCCATGGGCTAACGAATTTGCTTTTATTGCATCTATGCCTTGCAAAACAGCAGAGGAGAGACAAGTCAGAGACAGAAAAGTGTTTCTTCTTCACAACCTCTTTGTCGATGTCGCAACTTTCAGAGCTATCAAAGCTGTTCAGAAAGTAATGGCTGACCCAGTACTGGTAGAAGAAGGATCTGAAGTTCTATATTCCGAGTCAGTTGGAGACTTGAGTGTCACGGTCACAAGGGATGCTTCAAATGCAAGTAGCAAAGTGGATACAAAAATTGATGGAATTCAAGCCACTGGTTTGGATAAGAAGAAGCTGATGGAACGAAACCTTCTCAAGGGACTTACAGCTGATGAAAACACTGCTGCACATGTCAGTATTTTTCTAGAACTTTCCACTACCTCATATGTATTGTTTAATCGTGGATTTACAATTGTTTGTGCCTGCAGGATGTTGCTACTTTAGGAACCATAAGTCTCAAGTATTGTGGTTACATTGCTGTTGTGAAAATAGAGAAGGAGAGTGAGAAGTCAAGCTCACCTTCTCAGATTGTTGAGCTCCTTGAGCAGCCCGAAGGTGGTGCTAATGCTCTAAATATCAACAGGTGATAATTTCTTATTTACTGGTAAAACATCTGTGCTCTCTTTAGCTTACATGTTTATAACAGTGCAGTTATTTTCATGTTGCTTTACAGTCTGAGATTCCTTCTCCATAAATCCTCGCCTGAGCAGAACAAGAAAACACCTCAGCAGCAAGATGACGAGCTTACATCTTCACGAGAATTTGTGAGTAAAATGATAGAAAAAAGTCTTGATAAGCTAGAAGAAGAAGAGATGGACAGAGACAGTATTATGAGATGGGAGCTTGGAGCTTGTTGGATACAGCATTTACAAGATCTAAAGAATACAGAAAAAGACAAAAAACAAACCAGTGAAAAGTCTAAGAATGAATTGAAGGTTGAAGGGCTTGGGAAACCGCTCAAGTCCCTTAATAGCAGCAAGAAAAAAACAGAGGTAAGCAGCCCTAAGGCGCCACAGACTGCAGTATCGTCCAAGGCTGATATGGTTTCTTCAGAGGCTGATAGTGTCGTAACAACCACATCTTTGCAATCTGATGCCGAAAAGAATGCTCAAGAAAACGTGCTTGCCTTGAAGAAATTGTTGTCCGATGCAGCCTTCACTCGCCTGAAAGAGTCGGATACTGGACTTCATCACAAGGTTTTGACACTTCACCTTCAGCTTTTGCTCTATGTTCATCTACTTATTGTGTGCTAACAAAGATTATTTGTTACAGTCCCTGCAAGAACTTGTCGACTTGGCACAGAAGTATTATACTGAAGTCGCTATTCCGAAACTGGTAAATGAGTCTAATTTTGTTGTAGCGTTTGTCTATTGGTAATGTTAAGATAATAACAAATTATATCTTTTGCATTTATCATTGAATACAGGTTGCAGATTTTGGTTCGCTGGAGCTCTCCCCAGTCGATGGCCGGACTCTAACTGATTTTATGCATACAAGAGGTCTTCGGATGCGCTCTTTAGGATATGTTGTAAGTTGACCGTGTTTTAATCTCATAGTTCTTAGAATCTACTGAAGATGAATAGCCAATTTTGATCACCCATATCTTCTTTACGGTTACAACAGGTGCAGCTTTCAGATAAGTTGTCACATGTACAATCTCTGTGTGTTCATGAGATGATAGTTAGAGCCCTTAAGCATATCCTCCAGGCGGTGATTTCTACTGTTGCTGTTGACACTGACAAAATAGCTATAAAAATAGCTGCTGCTTTGAACATGATTCTTGGAATTCCTGAAAATGTAGCAGCACCACCATCTAACTCTTGGAATGTACATCCTCTTATCTTCCGGTGGTTGGAGAAATTCTTGAAGAAACGATATGATTATGATCTTAATGCCTTCAGTTACAAGGATCTACGAAAGTTTGCCATTCTCCGTGGATTATGCCATAAGGTAACTTATGAATGCCTCAAACAGCAAGTTTGATCGAGTTATAAACTTGCTGCTAATCACTGTATGGGATTATGCTGTTTAAAATATATGTCTTCAGGTTGGTATTGAGTTAATTCCAAGGGACTTTGACATGGATTCTCCAGAACCGTTCCGGAAAACAGATGTGGTCAGTCTGGTCCCAGTGCATAAGGTAATGGCCAGGTTAAAAGATACATGAAAATTTTCCATCATAATCTGTGCTCTAATATGTTAGTCAGCCATCGTTATTCAGACTTTCCTTTCTAAATCTTTACAGCAAGCAGCATGTTCATCTGCGGATGGGAGACAACTTCTGGAGTCATCTAAAACAGCTTTAGACAAAGGAAAGCTCGAAGATGCAGTTACATATGGAACAAAGGTACATGTCTGAAAAATGATTTCTCTACTCCTCAGCTTCTTCATATTACTTATTGTTCCTCTGTACAGCGTCGTGATTTGGTTTTATTCTCTTGTCTCTTTTGTTTTTTTTCTCCCATAGGCTCTTGCTAAACTTGTAGCAGTCTGCGGTCCCTATCACAGAATGACAGCTGGAGCTTATAGCTTACTTGCTGTAGTTCTATATCACACCGGTGACTTTAACCAGGTCTGTATGTACATGGTTAGGCTGTGATATCTTTCCTTTCTATGACAATTGTGAAACTGAAATATTTTGTTAAAACAGGCTACAATATATCAGCAAAAGGCTTTAGATATCAATGAGAGGGAACTTGGACTCGATCATCCAGATACAATGAAGAGTTATGGTGATCTTGCTGTCTTCTATTATAGGCTTCAGCATACGGAGCTAGCTCTTAAGTAAGTTTTGCAATCTTGATTTCAAAAGAACGGTAAGGTTTTATGGTTTGAAAGGTTGATATCTTTTCATACCATCTAAACTCGGATATTTTTGTTTTTGTTAGGTACGTTAAACGGGCTTTGTATCTCTTACATCTCACGTGTGGTCCATCTCATCCAAACACTGCTGCAACATACATCAATGTAGCCATGATGGAGGAAGGCCTAGGAAATGTACATGTTGCCCTGAGGTATCTTCACAAAGCTCTCAAGTGCAATCAGAGGTTGCTTGGTCCTGACCATATCCAGGTTCTTTCCCTTATGCTCTGTTTGTTTTTGGGAACATCACTCTGTACGAAATTTGATTTGTTTATGCAAATATTTGATGCTAATTATGTCAAATTTCAGACTGCTGCAAGCTACCATGCCATAGCAATTGCACTCTCGTTAATGGAGGCGTACCATTTAAGTGTTCAGCATGAGCAAACAACCTTAAGAATCCTCCGAGCAAAGCTGGGGCCAGATGATTTGCGTACTCAGGTATATGTTACCATGATATCCCATCAGCCAAATCCGTCATCTTTCTGGCAATTGTATGCATTCTTTAAAATCTGATGATCTGATTTTATACTTCAGGATGCTGCTGCTTGGCTAGAATACTTCGAGTCCAAGGCTTTTGAACAACAGGAAGCTGCACGAAATGGTACTCCTAAGCCAGATGCCTCTATAGCCAGCAAAGGCCACCTAAGGTTAAACATGTTCTGTAGATATCTTCTTATTTGTTGTTTATAAGTTCTCTATGTTGTTTGAATGTATCAATCAAGTGTTATCCTTGGTCAGATTCTTAGGTTTATAATGTTTTGCAGTGTGTCCGATCTGCTCGACTATATCAACCCAAGCCATAACGCAAAAGGGAAAGATAGCGTGGCGGCTAAGAGGAAGAGCTATATAATGAAGGTATGATTTCCTATATCTTTTACATTAATCCACTTTAATGGTTAAAAACGTTTAAAAGGTTGGACTTGTGTTATGTGTAGCTAAAGGAAAAATCCAAGCAGAGCAATGTTTCTGAACACTTAGCAGAAATACCAGTAGAGAAGCAAAAGGAGATGTCTGAGGAGGAGACAGAAGAAACTGGATCAGAAGAAGGTAAATCAAGAGAAGCGAATCACGAATCAATTCTTGCACCAGTTGAAGAACTACCTTCTCCAGTCATTGAGGAGACTATTATGGATAATAGTAATCCAAATAAATCTAGTGAAGTTTTAACTGAGACAAAACACCCTGATGGTAGTGAAGATGGATGGCAACCAGTGCAAAGACCAAGATCTGCTGGATCATATGGTCGTAGGATGAAGCAACGACGAGCATCCGTTGGGAAGGTATATGCATATCAGAAGAAGAATGCTGAAGCTGATATCGATAACCCTATTTTCCAGAATGCTACTCAGCAGAACACCAAATACTACATTCTCAAGAAGCGAACAGCGTCATATGCTAGCTATGCGGATCATCATTCTCCCGGTTTAACAACTCAGGGCACCAAATTTGGCAGGAAGGTAGTTAAAACCTTGGCGTATCGTGTTAAACCAACGCAGCCGGCTTCTGTTAACGCAAAGGCTGATGCTGAAACTTCAGAAGAAGAGAGGTTGAAGACAGATGCTTCTTCTGCTGAGCCATCCGGTCTTTCTAGTAATGTGCAAAGTGAGGCCTACCACGCAAAAAACTCTGTTGTAAGTCTCGGAAAATCTCCATCCTACAAGGAAGTAGCGCTGGCACCACCTGGTTCCATTGCCAAGTATCAAGTCTGGGCTCCTCAAGCTGAAGTATCAGACAAGCAAGAGGAGAATGATGTGGAGAAGAAAACTGAACAAAGTACATCGATGGAGCTTACAAAGGATGAGCACATGATTACAGGGTCAGATGACGAGGTAAAAAATGAAATTTCTGCGGATGCAGATTCTAGCAAAACTCGAGGCGAAGAGGATATTGATGCAGAGGTTCTGTCATCTGAAGTGGTACCCGATGGGAACAATACGAATGAAAATGAAGAATCTGGTGGTGACATTCAGGTGGAAGAACAAGTTGAATCTGAATTGATAAATGATGGTGTAACAGACATGATTCGTTCAACAACAGAGCGAGAAGTGGCAGATCAGTTAGTTGCTGATTCTGATGATCTGAAGGAAAAACTGGGAATATCTGCTACAGACTCGAGCGACTCCTCGCAAGGATTATTATTAGCTAACAAGAAGCTGTCTGCTTCGGCTGCTCCATTCAACCCATCATCGCCTCCAAGTATTATACGTCCTACTCCAATAGGCATGAACATTGGACCGTCGTGGCCAGTGAACATGACTCTTCATCACGGACCTCCTCCTCCTTACCCTTCACCTCCTACGACTCCAAACTTGATGCAGCCAATGTCCTTTGTCTACCCTCCTCCTTACACTCAGTCCGTCCCCACAAGCACTTACCCGGTAACGAGTGGTCCTTTTCATCCCAATCAGTTCCCATGGCAGCTAAATGTGTCGGATTTTGTACCAAGAACGGTTTGGCCAGGATGCCATCCTGTTGAGTTTTCCCCTCCACACATGATCACCGAGGCAATGGCTGCAACTGTGTTAGAGCCAACAGTGATTCTGCCAGCTGATATAGACACTACAGAAGTAGAAGCAGCTAAAAATGAAGACGAAGGCAAGCAAGATGGGGCAATTGCGGAGGAAGCTATTGATTCTGTTAACCATGTGAACAACGCGGTGGCTAGTAGTGAAATGGAGAATGGAAACCTGAAATTTGAGGATGGTGAGAAAACTTTTAGCATTTTGTTAAGAGGGAGGCGAAACAGGAAACAGACACTGAGAATGCCAATCAGTTTACTTAACCGGCCTTATGATTCTCAACCGTTCAAGCTTGGTTATAGCAGGGTTATACGAGACAGCGAAGCCCCCAAATCCGCAGCTTGAAACTCTCTGGAGGAGTTAACGCAAATCTCACACAGATGTCTCTCGTATATTTGCTGGTTCTTAGGGAGAGTCTAAAGGTTAGTCTATAAACTCATATACTGAATCTTGGAAGACATGTTGATGTATATGCACCAGATATGTTAACTCTGTAAATGTCTTATAAATTGGCAGGTAGGTTGGTTATGAGTCATATATATGAAGGTGAGGCTTATTGTCTCGAAATGGAGGAAGTTACAATGATTTGGATCTTAACCGGGAAGGTTGTGCAGAGAGGGAAATAAAGCCAAGCCATTCTTTTGTTTACAACCAAGTGAGGTTGATGTATTGTTATTTTATTATTTCTGAGATTTTTTTCTACTCTTAAGTTCAGCCAATAAAAGAAAGTAGGAAATTTTGGACATAAATTTGCGTTTTGGTTCTTCCATGTTTTGATCTTTAGTTACACATTTATTTGCATACTTGTCATCTAGAATTTTACAGCAAAACCCTGACGGTTTAGTAGATTATAAACTTTCTTGTATTAAAATCAATTATCAGTTAGATAGATGATCGTTTCAATGAATATTTAAACCCAAAAAAAAAAACGAAAGAATTTAAGGAGGGAAAAAATTGAATTAGCTAAAAAAAATTAAACCCTTAAGATCGTCGCCGGTGGATCTTCACAAAAGGTCCCATTCTAACCAAAAGGATTCTCGCCTTCGTAATTACCAGGTGGGTTATAAACACAAATCGCATAAATGCCTCCGTTAGTACAATCCACACGTGCACACCCAACCTTAGTGCTGTCTCTCCACACAATCTGCGTGTAATGTCCACACATTTGTCCCTGCACGCACGTGTTTTCCTTCGTGTCGTAAAACTTATTTTCATCGGCCCACACTTTCACAACATCTCTGGGCTTCCAATTATTCTGTCCGGCCCAAAATATGTTTTCCCCAAAGGGACCATTAGAGTGAACCATCCTACAGTCTTTTACGCGCTGTTTCGCCCACCCTCGCGCGTACGCTGCTAATCTTCCGTCCCATTCTAACGGCGGTTCTCCCACTCGCGCTCGCACGACGTTATGTGCAAATAAAAACTCCTTCCTCGCTCTGCTTATTTTGTTACGTCGGCGTCGTCTTCTCCTCCACCTGAATTTGAATGAGAATCTTTTTCTTGTTACCGACGCTGATGCTGATGACGACAGAAACCGAGTACTAATCCTTGACGGAGGAGAGTTAACGGAAGAAGGTTGTATGGAAGACTCGCTGTCATTGCTTTGGGCCGTGACGGCCCAAAACTGAAGGATGAATAACGTAATGGCGACCAAGATGAGTAACGGACTTCGGGTTTTCCGTTTACGGAGCTCCATTTGTTTTTCTAATTTTTCTTTTTGTCGGAGAGTTAATTACTTTAGGTGAAAAAGTATAATTAACTCTACGATGGAAATTTGTGAAAGGAAACGAATTAATAGGTAAATGTTTCTATTTATGAATGTAAATATATCTTTTGCGTATGAGTCAATGGGAAAAGTCAAAGGCATGGTGAATATTGAATATCGGAACGCCGTTGGAATAAAATAACACGATATAATAGTAAAGATCGAACCACTGTCTCTAACTTCTCGCCGGATCTTCATTTTTGTCTGATTAAGCACACCAACGCAATATTTCATGTGCCCAAATATTGTATTAATCTAATTTTTGGAAGAACCCAGCCCAGTACTACCTTCCTTATAGATTTCTCGTAATGCTCTAACATTTACGTTGTCTTGGTATTTGTTTTACTAATTGTTTTGATATAACTAAATTTTTGCAGTAAGTAAGGTTTTAACTAAAAGTAAGGTTTTGGCTAATTCAAAAGAAATAAAAAGACACGCCCTCTTTAATCAAAGATGTAAAATTATTATAAAGATGACAGTAATAAAGCCGACAACACGTGAAGCTTTAATCAACAACTATTTAAAACTCCACCGCTAAAAGATTCACTTGTCCGAATTTTTTTTAAAAAAGAACACAAGTCTAAACATTAATTGCCAACAAAAAAAAACCAAAGTACATTATCCGTACGGATGTCCGGTCGGGCGGGTCAAGATTAAGCGCATCCTCGTGGAGCAAACCCGACCCTGGAACCCATCAAGTCGTATACGACCCGGAAACCTTGCTGCTGGATATTCCCAATGATGGATAGTCCACTCATAGTGCCCGCAAACGCAAAACAGAATTTACCATTACCATCCACCGGAATCAGATAATTCGTCGCCGGCAGCGACACGTCAGCTCCACGGAAGTGTAGAACCACCGTCGGGACCTTAACTTCATTTTGATTGGAAAGATCGAAACACGTGTCGAAGAGAGAGAAATCTGGTGCTCGTTTCAGGTTCTTAGCTCCGACCCGGAACGCATCTCTCATTGCAATGTAAGCGGGTCGGATTAACCGGGTCACAGACGTACCCGAGTCGATAATGACTCCACCGTTACCGATTTGGTCGAGTTTAAAAAGAGAAGCTGTAACTCCGGGGACTCTGGCGCCGCCGACGCTGATTCCGAGAAGCTCGACGTAGTAGAAAGTGTCGAGCTTTGGATTTGACAAAAGCGGAGTGAATTTCGCCGTTCGTGAAACTGCAGCGTTTCCGAAGACGACGGAGGAAGGTTTCGAGGAAGCGGATCTGTCTACTAGACAGTAAGAAAATTTCTGGTTAAACCGGCGGCCTGTTTGGCCGGGAAATGATAATCTTCCTTTTCCGAGGCCTAACAAACCGGCGGCTCCGACGAAGAGACCTTCGTTGTGGTGGCCGCATCCTATAGCAACGCCTTTAACGCGATTTCTTCGGAAAGTTAGGGTCTCTGTTGAGAAATCGCCGACGGTAAATGAACCGTCGCCGTAAGAGACTTGGTAGAGGCATGTCCGACGGCGGGTGTTGCATCCGCTGGAGTCTAATCGCCGGCAGAGAGGCGAAGAACAGGGGATAGTGGAGTAGGTCCGGGATTTTCTCGGGTCAAAAATCGGGTCAGATTGTGAGTAACATCTCCGACAAGGAGCGCATTGAAGCCAGACGATGTCACTTCCAGTGTCGAGCACCATGTAAACGTATCTCGCCGGAGTTCCGACGCCAAGGCGCGTGAAGTACTCACCGCTTCCCTGTGAGAGACCAGAGACCACGGAGCTGCTGAATCCGCCGGGTCTTGGTGCGTGAGTCGCGTTTCTTCTAGGAATCCGGGCGGCGAGGACGGCGATTGATTTTACACGCCGGGAGTCACGCTGGAGACGGAAGGTGAAAAGCTCTTCCGGCGTTCTGTTGGTGGAGAGAGCGTCGATGTGGTGGAGATTCAGAGTAATGGAGGACTCCGAGTCGGATTCGAGTTCAGATCCATATCCGACGCCTCCGAATCCAGGCAAGCCGTCGAAGTCGGATTCGGGTCGAAAGGAAATGGGAGAAGGAGAAGGAAGAGAATGAGAATTGGGAGTTAAGGTTTGGAAAGCAGGAAGAGAAGAGAAGGAAGGGAGAGAGATGAAGAAGAAACAGAGCCGACATAGCAGAGCTTTTCGTTTTCCTTCCATTTTCTCGAGAAGAAAATGGTTAGTGAGAGAGAGAGTAGACTCTGTATAAATAATTGCACAAAGTCTTCTTGAAGAGCGCACACACATACACTGCTGCTAAGTTAAAAAGAAGCAAAGAGTCTTTTGTTTTTCTTTGTTAGTATAATAATTTGAATGGATTCTACTTTTCTTTTCGAATGAAAAAACCATAATAAGGTTGTGGAAATGCAAAAAGCGACATTATGGTTTCGGTGTATAACAATATTATCTCGATAATTTCCCCACAATTGGTGCCACATTTCCCTCTTTACTTTGGCCCAAACTGAAACATTCCACATGGGTGACCAAATACATGCAAATTAATCTATTGCCATGTTCAACTTTTAACAACAAAAATTTTAATATTCATGTGTACAAACATTGCATGATTGTGTGTGTGTAATAATAATTTGCGAGGACATTTTATTTGATTATTAAATCGTCACGGCCTTTACATCTCTACGGGCTTGTTTGTTATATATTGTTGATATCATCAACCTCTCTTTTTCATTTATTCCCCCAATAAGAAATCGAATAATGACATCCAAGATTTGTAACTTTCATATTCAATGCTTCTCTATATGTTATAACATTATTGTATAATAGTACTCTATAGTATTCTATTATTATTACTACATTGCTAGAGATGATAGAACTTTAAATGAATACTACAATAAAATGAGAACACAGAGGAGTACTAAATATTAGATATTGAGATGTGTGACCACCAATTAATTGCTGTGACCAATTCTACTTCTCACTCTATATAAAGAATGTGGACATTTTATATATGAATAACCTTTTGCTAGAACAGTTAATAATGCTTTTACAGTTGATAGAATTTATTTTCTATCAAACACTTTTCACTCTCATTAAATGTTTCTCATATGGTTTACGTGAAATGCTCATTACTCCACCCCATCGACCAATGTACCAAACTTTATTACAAAAGACTCGTACTTGACCGGGTTGTTTAGTAACCGGTTTAACTGGTTCGGACAAGCAATATCTCTCTACTTCCAATCTGATCAAAGGATTATTAACATTTACATTAGTAAAACCTCAGAACTAGAGATCTCAACAGTAAGTGAGAGGTAAGAATCACATTCCTTAATTAAAGGGACAAATGTAAAAGGAGACCAGAAAGCAAAAGCCACTACAAGAGAAAAGAAAGACACAATATTTTCTTGCTTTCTCTGCTTTATATCTCTCAAGTGCCCACTCATCATTGCAAGGGCAATGACATGAACAATTTGCACAAAAGAAAGTTGTTTTTTTTTTTATAATTTCGACATGATGTGTACACTCAATAACACTTGCTAATACACATTATGTTATCTGAGACCTCTAACTGTGTTGTAATGATCTAACTACAGCAAGTTCCATGACAAATGTGATGTGTGTTCTTCTTAAAACAACTGTAAAAAGAGAATAATACAAAATATCCATCGATCAAGAACAAACTATGGTACATTCAATGTGATCCTTAAGCATTACAAGGTGAGATAATCAACAGTCTGTCAGCTGGTAAAAGAACTTGACTTTAGTTTCTTATCTTTCTATATCACTCAAGCAATCAAACAACTAGATCAAAACTAACCAATACGAGATAAAGAAAGCTAACCTCCATAGCTATGGAGACAAATGTTCTTAGTGTTCACTCCCCTCTAGACCAATATCCACTCTTTCCACCGGTTTTACGCTCGAGTCTAACATCTGTAATACTGATATCTTTGGAAGCAGCCTTACACATATCGTAAACAGTTAAGCCAGCAACTGAAACAGCAGTCATAGCTTCCATCTCAACTCCGGTTTTCCCAGTGCACGAAGCTTCTCCTTCGATGTCAACACTGAAATCTTCAGGGTTTAATCTTAGGTCTACACGGACATGAGTGAGAGCAATGTTATGACACAATGGGATCAAGTTGCTAGTTTGTTTTGCTCCATTGATGCCAGCGATCTTGGCAACTCCAAGAACATCTCCTTTCCCCATCTGATTCGCCAACACTAAATCGAAAACTCTTTTCCCGAGCATAACTTTGCAGCAAGCTAATGCGGTTCTCTTAGTATTGTCCTTGGAAGAAACATCCACCATTCGAGCTTCCCCTGAGATCCCGACATGGGTTAGCTTAGACAAAACACTAGCCACTTTTGCAGGTTGTTCACGATTCTCCGGTTCCGTCGATTTCATAGACTCAATTCTTGATTTCAGCTCAGAGAAATCCATTGACCCAGGAGCAGAAAATCCATCGGGAGAAGAGGGTTCTTGACCAAAGATTGATTGCATTTCCTGAAAAACAAATGAAGATGTTTGAATCGAAGGAGAAAGCAACGAACTTTAAAGCATTCAGTGAAACCAAGATCGTTGATTTTGCACTTAGCATCAAACTCTTTCGTTTTCTTCACCATTCTATCATCGGGAACACGAACTCTAAACCATTCGACTGAATCTACTTAGTTTTACAACATGATTGAGAATAGAAAACCTCTATACTCCAAGAGTTTATGGAAGAAGCTAGTTACAGATTCAATCACAAAACCCAGAAACAGAACAGACACAGAGAGTGAGAAAACCTGATTCATTTCATGTATATTCGCGATTTGTGAATCGGATTCATCGGAGATTCTACTGCTGAAAGCCCTTTTCGCCGGAGATATCACTGCCGTTGACCGACGGAGAAACAAGGCGCGACGAATCATCGGAAACATTTTATTTTCAAGAACTCAAGAACCCGAGATAGTTAACTTAAAGTGGGGTTGGGTTCAGCTTAAACCGATTTAGTTTAAGATTCATTAAACCGAGATTTATCAAGACGGTAGGAAAGTTAATTATTTAAACCGAAATTAATTCTCATTATCCAATTTGAAACAATACTGTTGAGTGTTATAGGACTATTTGTACAAATGAGCTGCCAAACGTGGCTTAGGAACGGCCCACAATGGTCTAGCCTTAGGCATAGTCATGCCGTAAACTTCAGCCGTATCGATGTTTTCCGGCGAAGACCAATCAAAGCAATGGAAGAGCCTAGCCAAAGCCATTAGCACCATCGTCACACCTAACGGAGCTCCTGGACACTTTCTCTTGCCGGCACTAAACGGCAATATCTTAAAATCCGGTCCGTGGCTTATCTCCGCCCGTCCATTACCGTCAACGGGCCAATGTCGTTCGGGCCTAAAGTCTTCCACGTCCGCCCATATTTTGGTGTTTCTGCCCAAACCATGTGTGTTTATGAAGACCCGTGTCTTTGCCGGGATGTAGTAGCCGTTGATGGTTGTTGGTCGGACAGATTCGTGAGGGATTAAGAATGGTCCTGCCGGATGCATTCGGAATGTTTCTCGTACCACGCAACGTAGATAGTTTAAATGGATTAGATCCGATTCCTCGACCATACGGTTTGATCCTACGACTTTATCGAGTTCTTCTTGAATTTTATACATCACTCGCGGTTGTTTAATCACTTCTGCCATTGCCCATTCGTTTGTGACTGCTGACGTATCCGTCGCCGCAGCTATCATGTCCTATTCATTTTGATAACGCAAATATAAACTATGTTACATTATTGTGTGTTATGTAAAAAGAACATTCAATGCAAATGTAAACTACTAGAAGTAACAATCCCTGACCTGAATTAGAGCTTTGATTTCGACGTCGTCCATGTGTTTGTTTCCATTCTCACCGGGAAGAGACAATAAAACATCGACAAAATCCATGTCTTTTTTGTTATCTTCTTTTGTCCGTTTAGCATTTCTATGTTCATCGATGATCTTGGTGTGAAACTTGTCCACACGCTTCTCCACGTCCCTCATTTCTTTCTCGCAGCCGGACGGATCTAACCATCTCCAAAAGGGCAAGTAGTCTCCTAAGTATATAACACCCAACAACCAAAATAGTTTGTGAGTTATGTGCATAAACTCTTGAGCTTCTTTTGGACCTACTAAAGATCCAGGGCCAAAGAATTGTTTTCCTAGTAGCATCCGAGTCACATTGTTCATAGAGAATGCACCCAACACTTCCCTAAGATTTATGGGCTTTCCTGATCCAGACCGTTCAAAGACATCTCGTATTAGATACCGAGCTTCCTCGGCGCGTTGGGATGCAAATGATTCAAGTCTTTTGGTTGTAAGTAGGTGTTCCATGCATATCCTTCTCATTCTTTTCCAATGTGGTCCCATTGGTGCTAACGCCACATCCCCGCATCCATAAGCTAGGTGGACCGCAGCGAGTGTTTTAGGCCTCGATGCGAACACGTCGTCCTGTCTGAAGAGAATCTCTCGGATGATATCGGGATCGTTCGTAGTGATGGCATCTATATTTCCGAGCCGGAGGTAGACTAATGGGCCGTACTTGTCACAGAGTGCCGCCAAGTCCCGATGAGGTAATAGGCCTAACTGGAGAAGGTTGCCCAAAATAGGCCACCTTGGTGGCCCTGGAGGAAGCTTTTGGGTTTTAGACGCTGAAGCCTTGAGCCATCTCCATAGAATAACATTAAGAATGAGAACAACGAAAAGGAAGACTAACACCAGAATCATCTAATGTTATATTCTTTGTACAATAGGTCTTTTCATTATTAATTATCATCTTTCTTGTCTTAATATATAACAACTAAGGGAAGAGTAGTAGCTAAGTTTTTGTTAGAAGTACTAATTATCGTTTATATTTGATAAATAAATAAAATTTAAGCTAATATCTCTTTCTTTGTGTGACATTTTTACAAACATGCTTCGTTCATGTTCTTTGAATCGATTTATTAGGACATGGTTAGCTGAGGAAATCTGGAAAGAAAACATCGCTTCACCAAAATTTAGTTAAAACACATGCAGATTCTTAACAACGGGAAACAAAGTTTTAACAAAAAACCAATAGGAAATAAAAGGACATGGTAAATATTATGCGGTTGACTAAATAAGTGGACTAACCGCTATAAAATCTCTATTATATAAAAAAATAGAGACAACAAATGTTCCAAACCTCTTTGACCATCATCCTATGTGAGCGAACGATGCAACTTTGCATTAAAACAAGATTGTCATTATTTTTGAATTTTTCTCAAAATCAGTGGGTTAACACCAACGAAAATATATAGTTTTTTTTTGAGTAAATGCTCTATAAACTAAAGTTTATACTCTTTAGTTTTTTTTTAAAATTTCTAACCACATTTTACATATATATATATATATATTAATGTATTCTAAACTTTATTTCATGGTACATGAACATCATTTCTATTTTGTATNAATTTCTTAAAACTTCATATACGGCCTAAAAAAGTGGAGTAACCGATATAAAATCTCTATTATCTACAGAAACAGAGACAACAAAGATTCCAAACATCTTTGACTATCACCTTAGTAAGTGAAAAATGCAGCTATGCATTAAAACAAGATTTTCATTTTTTTAAATTTTTCTCAAA